>JAPUBX010001899.1:0-97391 GCA_028672205.1 Proteocephalus fallax | reverse complement strand
GGCAAATAGGATGTTTCTTCAGAGTCAGTGTACCCGACGGTAAACTGCTAGATTCCCTTGTAGCCCAGGACAGTGACGCAGCATCAATTTACTCAATGGTCTGACCATCGAGTGCCTATCCTTGTGAATTTCTACGTACTCGTCGGAATGCACATTGATTTCAGAAAGGAATGCCCCCTTTCATCCCAATTCGGCCCCACCGTCGTTCACTGCAGGTGCGTCGTTCCTCTTTGTTTTGTCCACCGTCAAATCGAATCTACTTGGCGTATTTTTGTAGCACGGCGTGTCTATTTTTGTCAAATGCTGGTTACTTTGGGTTTAACGACTTCTGAGGCAACTCAACATGGGATCGGTCGCATATCGACCGCTGATGATTTCATTGAAAGCGCTATGTCATTTTAGTGCTGGGGTTGGCCGAACCGGCACCCTAATTGCCGCTCGCGTCCTCCTCGAGAGGTCGGGTGTCTTCTGTCAACGGTGATGTTTCATGACGTGGTGCATTGGCTAATGCAACACAACCTCGAAAATTTAAGTCGTGGCAATTCGTTATCCTGGGATATTTCCTGAACGATAGGTAAAAAGTACGCAAACATCGATGAGGAAACAGGACCGCAAGGTGTGGTGGAAACATCGGGTTCGTTTTTTATTGTAAAGTGGTCTCCAAAAGATTGTTTGTCAGCGCGACAGCAAAAATCTCCTCTGCAACTCTCATTTGACCTCTTCGGGATGTGCGAACTTGACTTATATCGAAAGATCACTACCTAGAATACCGTTTTTTAGTTGGAACTGATACATTTGTAGTAAGAGTAGTTTTAATTGTTTCATAAATAAAAAGAAGACCGACGCCATCGTAATTTCGGAAAACTTACCTCAACAAATCTAATTTAAATGAATCTTACCGCTTTAAATATGTTTTATATTATTTCTCTCGCATTTGTCGGCTTTGGTGGTGTGCAATTCTTGGTTTATACTTCATTGCTTGTCGTTTTAACTAGTGGAAATGAGGACGTTACGATAGTCCAGGCGGACCCAGGTATTCTGCCATTCCATCGTTTTGCGCGTTTCTTATAAGCTCATGAACATGGTTAAAATAGATTGGAACTTCTGCTTAGCAGTTTCTGTTCCTTGATACGTTAATTACGTTACACCTGTACTTCTGCCTCAATAACAACCATGAGGACACTTCCGGAAGGTATGTTTTAACGCGATGTTAACCTCAATGGAGCCTCACGTCTTATTTGCGTTCATCTGTCAATGGTCTCACTTTCTCAATTTTATCTGCCAGTAGATTACTGGAAACCAATAATAACGAAACCAGCTGCGTAACAAGGTATCTTTGAACTGTTAGCCAATGAGACCGGTAGACCAGCGTGATTTGATTGTGTTGATGCAAGTTATTCTTGAGGGTAAACAGATGCCAATAAACACCGGACGTAGTGTTTCGGGCATCCCTTGACAAACAAACGGATTCCGACGAATAGTAATCTCGGTGTAAATGCTACCATTTAGGTAACGAATATACTAACTTTTAGAACGTAAACAAATTGAGAGTTCCTGTTTTATGTTTTTTGGTGAGCAGCGAAATCAGCAAATAAATGGACCCATCGAGACTAACTCGATTGAGGATGAGGGAGGTTTCTCTTAATGCACTTAGTTGAGCGAGAAGGTTGGGTCGCTATGGTGGGGCGCTATCACGTATACATATATATATATATTTAAGGGAATGGGGCGGTATTGGGCCACTTATTTAAAGATGATTGATTGTTCATCCACAAGGTCGTTATTGGTAGTTTATACTTTTAAAGGGCAGATTTGACTTATCGTAAAGATAATTTATCCACCGCTTTTTATAACACGCCTGTAATTTATTGAACGCTTCGCATTTCGGATTCGATTGGCCCACTTCGGCAAAACTCATATATGTATAAATACGCAACTGACTCCTTCAGACCCGTTTTCTGGTTGGAGCGTATTCAAGTACGGGATCATTGCTGCATCATACAAGCCACCCCCGTACATATATGTTCAAGCCAGCCCTTGTGTTTCAACTCTATCTGTTTGTTCCCGTTGCCTGTGTCTGGTATACAAACAAAAAGATATAACATATAATAAAATATTTGTTTGCTCAAGATGATTCAACAAATTCAAACTCTATCCCGGCGGAACAGTAGCGGTTGTCTGTTAGAACACTTCTGTAGGTAAGGCTGATGCATCGCATGCGTTCTCGAATGACAATGTACCAACATTGATGGTCTTTAAATTCGACTAAAATATAAAAATATATCATATTCTCATTTCAAGAAATAATTTATCATGACTTATAGAAACAGTTTCGTTAAAATCAATTGTTTTATTACGTTCAAGGTGACACGCACTTATAAACACCAATTTCGGAGATGAGGAATAATCGCTTTGGAATCGGTTTATCCATAATTATATATACACTGACTGTAGAGTAAAGCGTCGTCTACAGGCGATAGAGGAGCGTCATAAGGGGCTGATAGGGGAACATCATCAGAGGGAGGTAAGGAAACGTCGTTGGGGGCAGAATAATGAGATACAGCCGAGTCCATAGAACGAGGACGATGGGGATTAGCAGTGGAGGGAGGCGTCGGCTCTTGATCCAGAGCTGGGGGAACGGAGGACCTTTCCTTGTTCTGCTTGTCGTTCATCAGTGCTGACACAGAGACGGCCAGTTGAGAAACAACATCGCGGAGTTGGTCCATTTCAGACGATTTACTGTCATCCTTTTTGACAGTAGAGGAGGCGAGCGGTTGACGGGTCCTAGTCAACATAGCAGATGGAACGGCCCTTCTTGGGAGGGACTTATTAATACTTCGAGCCTGGGATTTCGTCATTATCTCAAAAAGAGGCAAAGAACACAAGCCAAATGGCAGATAACGGTTCACGGCACGAGGATAGATAAAGTCCCAGTTTCGAAAGCCCGCTCGTATCTTTAAACAAAAACCCCATTATTCAGACTAAAAACCAACTACTACAAAACGATTGGAATTTTATTGGAAGTTTTAAAAAGACAATATTCATAATTAAATAGGTGTTTTCGTCTACACTGACCACCAGCAAGTTTATTTTTTAATGGGTTCGCAGGAAATTCATTTGTTTTTGATCCAATTGATATTTTAATTTTAAGAATATCGTTAGACGACGTCATTAATAAAATGATATTCGTAAGAAAACGGTGAATGATTTTAAAATTTTGTATTACGGTTCGATATATATATAGTTAGTCGAGTTAAATATTCCTGATGTTTTCATGACATGTTTCAACCCGGACTAGTCGGATCCTCGAACTTTCAGAAAATCTACCGTATTACTAGTTGTGGTAGATATTCGTGAGTACGACATAAATCTCTTTACATTTAGAAGTAATTGATGGTTTTTTATCTTGTTTATAAGTTTCCAATACACTTCCTTGACTTAAAAATATATGTATGCTTGTTCTTTCAGATTTCACCGTTGATGCTGTCCTTACAAATGGACGGTGCGTTATTTTCATTAAATAGGAACATAATATTAATTGTCTATCGAACCATTATTTTAAAATAAGCATTAAAGATTTTTTGTTAAACGTCTGGTTTCGTAAGTCCCACGAATTGTCAGTGTGTCGTTAATTTTTTCATACAAGTTGTAATCGATTGGCAGGCTGTCATTATGAATTGCATATTTTAAGAGTAGAGTGGTTGGAGAACTGGTATATTCAAGAGGGTACAATGTGACCAAATAATGTTAAACGAACACATCACTGCTATGGTGTCGAAGTATGTACTTCTTTTGAATTGGGTTAAAATCAACACTTCGTGATATTTACTATCGTATTTGCTTCATTTAGATAAAGAGAACAAATAATTCAGCTTTAAAATTTGCAACAAACAAAAAAATACAGAAAGTGTCGCCTACACGCATGAGATGTAGAATAAGTTAACAGGAATAAGCGAAATAACGCAGTTAATTTGCAAGAAAGGCAAATGGAACCCTCGAAGCATATCAAGTTTAGCGAACCCGTAAGTACGGCTATTTAAAGGCTCCCTTCAATGACGCGTTTGTGTAGGGGTTAGGAAACAACCCTGAGATGGACGGATGTTGTTGGTCGAGTTATCTACGCGATTCCTGGAGCATCTGGGTGAAATGTATCTGTGATATAGTCGGTTTTAGCGTAGCATTGCATATTTGTCAGCTATGTTATTGGTATTCAGCCATGTTTCTCTGAAGCTGTATTCATCTTTATCTCTTGGCTAAAGCCGAGAAAGTGTCTTTCGATAAGTTTCATCCAATTTATTTTAGCATAAATTTTGACAGGGTAAGATTTAATTTGTAATTGTTGGACTGCTTCATTAATAAAATAATCAAAATATCCAGTCTCATTACACACGATATTTCGAACCTTTTAAAATCGGCTTCGAGGTTGTCACTTATTGTTTAGGCTTAAGAAGATTCCTCGAATCACCCCGTAAGTAGCGAATCCTTTGTTTATCGGAGTTGAATCGGCACGGTGCGTCGCGTCACCTGCCACACCTAGGTGGAGTCGAGTTATCCATCGGTATTACCGTGGTTTCAGTAAATGGCAGTGGTGTACTGAAACCAGGCGCACTTAATCTAAGTTGATAAATTCGTAGTATCGGCGAGCTTTCGATTCATTGGCCCCTGAGATACTTGAAGCAATACGAGACAGGGGATCTCGATCAAAATATCGTCGTATACAAAACCCCAGTGCAGTCTATTTCGATGTTTATTGGGTCAACATCCATTGACTTGACGATTTCTGAAATGTAACGTTACACCTTTCTACTTAAAGAAAATAAGTATATTGGTTTTCCATGACTTCAATTGTTGTGAATTTTTAACCCTCTGTTGGTTTTTCGAAAATTGTGTCATTTTCATTTGGAATACCTGTGCAAATTAACTAGTTGTACACACCCCGCCATTCGTATACTAGATGAACCCTCGAATCACCTCTATTGAAGTTCATATAAATGTAAAATCTTCAACCGATGCGATGGCAATACGCTGAGTAAATCGATCATATATTTGAGATTGTAAGAATCTCGTTGTTTGAGTTTCCTTACATTCGCTTATTTGGATTTGGAACGAAGTCCATGTTTTTGTCCAGGATTTCAAAGATGTTCCATTCTTCTATCTTGAGCATAACGTAATGTGAAGAAACTTCAATGACATCCTAGTCATGCTGAAATAACCCTTTCCTTCATTTCAGGGTTGATGTCAAGCTACCAGGTAAATACGAAGATCTGCTAACAATTCGGATTCAAATAACAGGAAAAGTCTCTTAGTATTATAATTCGCTACTAGGTTAAAACGTAAAAGAATTACACATAAATTGTCATATTATGAAAGTCTGCAGTTACTTGTGCGGATTTAAAATCTTCTTAATAAACGTGGTCGAGACACCACACGAGTAAATCGTCATCTTGGGGACAAATTCGTGACCTTGACTACAAATCGCCGTTTCCGTGACTTCCACTAGGTCCGGCTGATCTTGTGGCAAAGGCCGTCAGCGATTCGCAAATAAAGCTGACATGGACAGCTCTTGCAGGGAATCCGCCTTTCCCATACTTCTTTTACACACTTGACAACACAAACTGGCAAGCATGCGAGAGGAATGCAGAGGCAACCAGCTTCATCGTACGCGGCCTCGCCGCTTACACCGACTACGACGTGTCCCTGAAGGCGTGTGAAGGTCCTTTGGTTGACTCGCCCACTCTCTGTTCTGCTCAGTCAACGGCAACCACGAAGACTCTGCCGACAGGTAGGTAGTCGTGTTCATTTTGCCTCAACAGTGTCCCCTTTTTCGAATACGTTTGTTTTGGTTTATTTGCTGTCTCGCATTCAACCTATTAAAGAAATAGCAGTTTATTGCAAGAAGAAGACACAAATAATCATTAAACACATTAAAATCAAGAAGTCAGCTGTCGATACCGCATACCTGGAGGTTTACTCGTTCTGGAGTCTATGTGAACCGACATTTACTGAATTCGGCTTAGAACCACTTGAATATTTCGCTTTTCCCGGGCATATGCAACAACAACGATGCCATGGCTGCACTTTTCTAGGCCACATCAATGCGCCTTGCATTCACCAAAGCTTCCAAACGTAAAACTTCATTTAACCAATTTGGCGATTTCTTGAGGTATTTCTTTATGATATTATATTACAAAGGCGAAAACGACCAAATAATCGAGCTTCCTTTCATCTCTTTAATTCTGCCATCACTAGCTCCAACCGGCCTCCATGTGACTCCTGTTAGCGATTCACTGATAACATTGACGTGGACAGCTCCCACGACGATGACCGGCGTCAAATACTTCTTTGCCATCACAACCGGAAAAAATCCTCAAACATGTCAGGTTAATTCGGATGTAACAAACTGCACCATCAGCAGCCTCGACGCCTTCTGGTACTATTATGTGTCGCTTGGGGCGTGTGACAAAGTAGACAGCGAATCAAACAGAATCTGCTCTCGGGCGGTTTCGGAGTTAACAAAGACCCTTCCGACAGGTAGGTAGTAAAGGGCAGTGTGTCTTTGTCCATGCGTAGGTTATATATAAATTAGAATTCGGTGAAGTTTTAAAGCTTTGCCGAGAATTGCATATCGCACATTATCAGGTAGAAAATTACAATCAAAACACGAACGAGGAAAAACAGGCTTTAGTCTATAGGAAATAGCAAATTCTTCTTTTTTCATTATTGTAACGAAATTTAATCAAGAACAGTTCTCTTCCGACTTTTGCATTTGTAGATTCGATAACATCTTCCGTTGCGCCATGCAGGTTTACCTCATAACAACATATCCCGCGCCTCTTATAGGCTACTGCGGTGACTAAAGTAATTTAAGATTTAATCGTATTCAAACATTGATTGTACCGGTCAAACCGGTCATCCGGATGACTTGCAATAGTGTGTAACAGAACTAGGTACATAATATTTAGAACATGATTGATACCTTTTAGTTAAAAAATAAGTTGTCGAGCAACCAAATACAATCAAGGCTTCTGTCATCTCTTTAATCATTCGACCACTAGCTCCAACCGATATCAAACTCACTCCTCTCAGCGATAAAGAGATCAGATTGGAATGGAGAGCTCCCAACCCGATGACCGGCGTCAACCACTTCTTAGCCATGACGAATGGAAGCAACCCTCAAAAATGCGAGGTGGATTCGAATGCCACAACCTGCACCATCAGCGGCCTCACCGCCTACACGGACTACGAAGTGTCGCTACAGGCGTGTGACAAAACAGAGGGATCTTATGACAGGCTCTGTAGTGCAGCGGTTAAAGCACCTACGAAGACCCTTCCTGCAGGTAGGTTTTTAAGGGTCCATTTTAAAATCAATTCGATTTCGGTGGGGTATTACTGTTTTTTTCAGAGCACTTCAAGTCGATAATCAAACGGAAAATGCACCAAATTTTCGACGCATGGAAACGGCCATTTTATTTTTTTGTTACTCTTTTTATGGTTGAATTGAAGAAGAGTGTAGATTCCATTGGAATTAAATTGTTTTATTCATAGCGATTCAGTTTAGCGTTTAATCAAAGATGGGCGTCGGCCTTGAGCTGACCCTTTCACCCATGTCGGTACACAACTGATCGATCGCGTCTTTCGGGCAACCCATCAATGACACCTTCCCTCTTCTTAACCGTCTGTCTTCATTGGACCTTACCCTATATTATACCAAAACCGACGCCCCAAGTAGATTGGCTCATTTAAGCCAATAGCGCTTGTATTTAAGTTTATCTAAATATAAATATCTTCCATGAATGGGAAGGCAATGACCAGAACACGGCAAATCACAATTCAGTGATCCCATTTTGTCCCGATATTAAGTTTCACCAGAAAAGATGAATCAAGATTTAAAATATTAAAGATATCGATTTCAGTAGACGGTTATCATAAAAGCACATTATTTGTGTTACAGCTGCCTCTGCTTTCCCTGTGGTTTCTGTGGCCGTCGGCGTTACCATGGGCCTCCTCCTCCTCCTCCTCCTTCTCCTCATCATTATTCTGCTCGTCGTGTTCCGCCGTCGCATTCCATGCCTCAAAGATGTGTGCGTTACATCTGACACCAATCACAACATTAATTGTAAGCTTAGTCTCCTCGAAGCATTTTCTTCAATTTAATAACTTTTTGCTGCATCCTCATTTGAAAAGAAGGTTTTAAATGCCAGCTTGGGTTAAGGAATGCGCTGCTGCATCGTTTTAGATAATGAGTACGCACCCATTGACAGACCAACAGGCCCGCCCGCAAACGTGATACCAGCGGGTTCGTTTACCTTTTTGTTTATCCAGAGAGATAATCCTGAAGCTGTCATCATCTTTCCGACGCAACCCTCTACCCCCCTTTTTAACCCCCAAACACCACCATGACCCCATTGACCTCTGCTTGAATAGTTTACTTGATCGAACTGCACAGCAGTGTGTTAGCCGATTGTATATCGCGTTGTAAGCGACGTCTCCTGTAAAATTTATTAATTAGTCATTAGTTAATTCGAGCAGTTTTAAACGCGCTGCTTTTCCTGTGTTCTCAATGACAATCTTTACTTCTACAGACCGCGACAAAGAATGCGAAAACGTGGAGGTTACAACAGAGCTGGCAACATCGGGTTCGTCTTGTTTATTTTGAACGAGGAGTTGTATAATAGAATGATGGCTCAGCAAGCAGCAGCAACAACAAAGCGGTCAGCTAATTCTGTTAACGGAAAAGGTTTATTGATGGAAATTGTGACAGAATGACTTGCCTGACTGTCCCTCTGAATATTTTCTCACAATGTTTGCCGTTGTCACTCGGTTCCTTAATGGCGCTGCACCAATCAAATATGCGGACGGCCTCACACTATTCCATGCCGGCTAGACCAATGAGCTGGGGTTGGCGGCCACTGAGATTATCGAGCGGTCTTCAAAGAATGTCTGAACGCATCAAAATGCATCTCCATTACGTTTTCTCGAATAGCTTCAGGTTACACATATGATAACAACAATTCTTGCGAATATCTCGCTGCTCTTAAAACTCCTCTTCCAATATGATCAGAACCAAAAAAATGGGATTTTTCTGCTCATCGGAGGCTTTGAGCCTGGCATTTAGGGTGGCGATGTATTAGTTACTCCAGCCAATGAAATCGATTATGTTAGGCTCTACCCAGACAAGCTGTTACTCTCATCTGCCGGGCATTCCATTATATTCCTTGTATTGCATCGTATATTTAAGCGGTTTAGTTACGTGCAGAAAAGTTGAAGATCCCGTTGTTCGACATCGTCAAGTGAAGAATTGTTTCGTAAGATCAGGTGACTTCGAAAACTGAAGCGGTTGCAATTCGTTAGACTGGGATATTTCCTAAACGATTATCTTTTTTAAGGTAAACATAACGAAAACCTCGATGAGGAAACAGGACCGCCAGCTGCGGTTGAAACATCGGGTTCGTTTTATATATATTTATATTATATTAATTATTCGTTTTTTATTGTAAACTGGTCTCCAAAAGATTGTTTGTCAACGCCACACCACTAAAAACATATTCCGAAAGATCACCACCTAGAATACCATATTTTAGTTTGAACTGATACACTTGTAATGATAGTATTCTTAATTGTTTCATTAATAAAACAAATACCGACACCAATGACCTCTTAAAATTTGATTTAAGGGAGTGTTTCCGCTTTCAACATGTTTAATGTTCTTCCTCTCGCATTTTTCGGCTTTGGTGGGTTGCAATTCTGGGTTTATACTTGATTACTTCTTGTTGGTTTAGCTACTGGAAATGAGGACGCAACGATAGTGAAGGCGGATCCAGGTATGCCGTCATTCAATCGTTTTGCGCGGTTCTTATAAGCTAATGAACATTATTCAAACAGATGGGAACTTCTGCTAAACAGTTTCTCTTCCTCGATTCGTTAATAGCATTGACGACGAAGTCAGAGGATTCCTCACAGCTAAGACAGGCCGCCACTGAGGTAATCGGGTGATCTTCATAGAATGACCTTCCACTAAACGCATAAAAATGTATCTCCATTATATTTCTTCGATGCTGGCACTACGGCCATCGAATCACTCCACAATTTCGCATCCAGCTCGAAATGAATATAACTCGTCGTCTCTGATAGTTTGCTATAAGCGTATCTAGACATTCGTCTCGCGATTTTTAACTGGACCCAAATATTCCCACTTTGAACCCCTCGTAGGAAACGAGTACGAAAACGTAGACGCTGTGGCCTAGACAAAATCGATGACGGCTGGTTCGTTTATTTCTAACTTTTTTGTGGATATTTTGAGCGCGCTTGGCTACTGCTGCTACTAGTTAAACAATTATCTGCAAGTCTGACACCAACCTTTTTTGAATGTGCGACACTATGAACCATTCTTTTAACAGTTGATTGTACTTTTAGAGCAACCCAAGGCTCCGACTGCCTGAACCAATTTTTCAAAAATATTGTTTTCCTATTCATGACCTTTCCATTGTTGCCTGTATGACTTTAATAAAACAAACCTTTCCTCTTATTCGTCATTTCAGACCGCATATTGCTTTACTTATGAAGGAATGTTGGCACAAGGTTCACGCATCCCGTAAATGCACTTGTGAAATGGGATGGAATAATGAAAGCTATAGACGAAGCAGATGGATTGCAACATGAGCTTTGGGCGAACATTTTGCGATTCCTGGCAACGTGTAACCATGACCCAACTGGTCGAGAGCGTTAAATGTTGGAGATGTAGTTGTAAGGTCTCATCGGCTGGGAGGCTGACCTAGGGAGGGCACGAAGTGTTGCGTGAACGAAAGACATCGTGTGTGTAGAGAGAGATAAAGTTTTCTTTGTTTTAATGAACAAGATTGTCGTAAATACAATGAGATGGAATTCCATCAGGATCGAAATTAAGGTGAGATTGTCGCTTGCCTTTGGGTCAGGTCTTGCGTAAAATATTTGAATTTGCCAAATTTGACAGTCGAACCGGCCAAACAGATACAGTTTTAATAATTCAGAATGTTTACCGGCTAAACCTTTTGGGGTGAAATTAAAAAAAATGAGGGACTTTCAAACTATGGCCGAGGAATTCGTCCAAGAGATTAATATTCTTAAAGACAGGGATAGAGGGGTTGAAAATCGTTATCAGAGGTTTCAAAAGGATTAATATTCAGTACAGAGGAAATCCACAAAATAACACGGCGTAGGTGTTTATTTACAAAAAAAGTCATTGACGGATAAATTTCCGGCCGTGTCAATGACGTATTTGTGTGTCATGTTTCGTAACCGATTGTCCCAAATCCCTGCAATAGTCCTGGACAATGAAAGTCAGTTTGTGGATTCGAACAGAAACGCTTATCAGTGCGACCCTCTTCTCTGTTACTATACTATTTGTGTGTCCTGTTTCGTAGAAGTGATGCATAAACTACAAAGAGAAGAAAAGTGTAGGAGCCCCGCGCTGTGCCCCAGCAGTTTGCAACGACACCGAAGACCTAAAGATGTTTAGGTTTCCGAGAAACTGCAAACCGATGAAATCTTTTAATCCATCTTTCCGCAGCAATAACTTCCACGAGTTCGCGAACTTTGGTTTTGTGAATTGATCAGTGACACCGCTAGGTGATGTCTCAGAATATGATTTTTTTTACGATTTTCCATGGCTTCAACATATGTGCAAATACGTTTGATTGCGAGACACAAAAGTGATATGTTACCAAGGTTTTATTGCATAAATGCTTGTCGTTGGCAAATATATAAAATTCGACTGTCCGGGTGTTCTAGCTAAATATTCAACAATGTGACCATTTTCGTTTTAATCGGTTAAATAGAACGAAAGACAAAAAACTTCCTGAAAACGATTATCATCTTCTACATGTAATATTGATTTATACTGTCGTTTATGCAGCTACCTACCAAGATATTATTGAGATAATAAAAAACGAGAACGAAATGACAATTTTTCTCCTCATTGCCGGCCGAGGCCAGAAGAACCTTTCTTATTTCTGTCGAACAGGAAGAGCTTATTTCGTTCACTAAGCCTTGTGACTTGTAATTGTATTCCCATACAGCCAGTCGATACTTTAAGGCATGTGTGGCAAGAAGGTTGGCAAGGCTCAAAAACAATAACCTATCAAAACGACGATGCTTTTGCTCAAATTAAAGTGCGGATTTTAAAATCCGCGCAAAAAACTGCCGACTTTAATAATATTACAATGTACATGTTATTCGATTAGGTTTTAAACTAGTTGCTAATAATAATAATACTTAGTGACTTTTCCTTGTATTTTGAATCAGACTTGAAGCAAATCTTTGTAGTTTCCTGGGAGCTTGACGTCAACCCTATAATGAAGTAAAACAGATATTTCAGCCGTTCAACGGTCTTGCCTACGCATTGGTATAAGAGATTTAAATTAAGATAAACGTTAATAAAGATTAAACGATAGTTCATTTCATATACTATTGGCGAGGTGTGTACAACTAGTGAATTTAGTATAGGTTGGTTGAGATTAAGTGCGGGTGGTTTACCTACACAACTGCCATTTACTGAAACCACGGTAATACCGATGGATAACGCGACTCCACCAAGGTGTGACGCGACGCAAAGTGTCAATTGAACACTGCTAGGAAAAGGGAATCTTCTTCATCCTTGACAATTATATTACAACCCCGAAGCCGATCTCAAAAGGTTAAAAATATCGTGTGTAATAAAGCTGGATCAGTCGAGCAGTTACAAACTAAATCTTCTCCTGTCAAAATATGTAGTAAAATGAATTGGAAGACACTTTTTTAGCTTTAACCAAGAGATAAAGATGAACACAGCTTCAGAAAAACATGGCTGAGTACCAATAATATAGCTGACAAATATGAAATGCTACAGTTAGACCGGCGGTATGTCAAAGAAAAACCACCCAGATGCTCCCGGAACTTCGCAGATAACTCGACCAATCACATCCTCCCATCTTAGGGTTGTTTCTTTACCCCTGTAACGCCCCGGTGTTTTACCAGAACATAGCGCGGGATATGAAGGAAGCAAAATGTCTACGGCGCGCCGATAGGACGCGACCTCGTGTCATCCACCTTCAGACGGGGTGGCCGTTTTCTATGACGGCGAAGACTGCAATCTGGTTCATCTAGAGCAGTGGTCCGCAAACGGTGTGTCGCGAGAGGTGCCCAGGTGTGTCGCGAGAGTTTTGAAAAATATTCATAAATGAATTCCTTTTTTGCGATGAACTGAAGAACACGACGAAAGGAGAAGACATTTTTGATTTGGTGAACAAAACTGTTTTGCTTTTCAAATTGAAGTGGAACAACTGCGTCAGTGTGTGTACTGATGGATGTCCTTCTATGCGAGGAAATCAAAAAGGATTCGTTACGCTCACTCTTCGCGAAAATCCAGACATAATCACCACTCATTGCATGATTCATCGCGAAGCCCTCGCGTCCAAATCCTTACCGGAAAAAATTCAGTCAGTATTGAATCAAGCTATTAAAGTAGTGAACTTCATCAAGTCTCGGCCGCTTAATTCAAGAATTTTCGCACAACTGTGTGATGCAATGGATTCCGACTTCACATCGCTGCTTTACCACACCGAGGTTCGCTGGTTGTCAAAAGGAAAAGTTTTGAAGCGTCTCGTTTATCTCAAAGTAGAAGTAATTGCATTCTTGGAAGTCGAGGAAACAAATTTTGGATTCGATCTTCGTGACGAGCTTTGGTGGCTCAAAGTTCAGTTTCTCTCTGATCTGTTCGACAAACTGAATTCTCTCAACTTGAGCCTCCAAGGACCATCAGAAAACATTATCTCATCGACATGCAAACTGAAATCGTTTGATGAAAAACTGACGCTATGGAAAAGCAAAGTTTCGAAGGGTATTTTTGAATGCTTCCCTTCCGTAAACGAATCCCAGTTAAAGAACACAGTCGCTGATGACATCATTTCCACACTGATAAGCCTTCAATTAGCAATTCACCATTATTGTCCATCACTTAATATCGATGAATATGACTGGGTGATCAACCCGTTTGGAAGCAACGAGACATCAAATCTTTCGTGTCAAGAGGAAGAAGAGCTGATCGAGTTGAGAAATGACAAATTCCATCGACTGGGATTCGCCGAAAAAAGTTTGGACGAATTTTGGCTCTCCTTGAAGCAGTTGTTTCCAGCTCTCAGTTTGAAAGCAGTCAAAATCCTTTTGCCGTTCGCGTCTTCATGGTGTTGTGAATTTGGATTTTCGGCTTTGACTGAAATCAAATAAAAAAGAGAGCGCGACTCCTTCGAATCGACGACCAAATGCGTGTTTGTTTGTCAACATTAGAGCCCCGTTTGAATCTTATTTGCTCTCGAAAGCAAGCCCACCCATCGCATTAGAAATAAACACGTTGAAAAAAATTTTAAACAAAATTTTTGTTTGACTTAAGGTGTGTCGCGTAACTTTTCAGATATCCCAAGTGTGTCGCGAGTTAAAACGTTTGCGGAACACTGATCTAGAGTGAGATCAAACACTCTCCCCTCCAATACAGGATGCCTCACACTGGATTTCACAAGGACACAGCCGCCTTCATCCACAGTCGCCGAGACTAGAGCAACTTCCTCCCTTTCCAAACCAGCATCGTAGTTTTCCCGTTATGAAGACCCATCCCATTTTTGCCCTAAGTCTATATTACCTCTCCATCCATTTATAACTGTTTGCATCATTATATCCATTCCTTTCATTTTTTAATGCGTCTCCTCATTATGGCTGCCTGGGATGTGTATCCATGTTCTACGATTACCGTTACAAAACCCCCAGCGAAGGTGTAGTATTTCTTCGGTCAGAATCCCACAATTAGAACAGCGTCACACCCCTACACAAACCCGTCATTGACGGGAGCCTTTAAATGGCCGTACTTACGCGTTCGCTAAACTTGATAAGCTTCGAGGGTTTAATTTGCCTTTATTGCGAATTAAATCCGTTATTTCGCTTATTCATGTTAACTTATTCTACATCTCATACGTGCAGGCAACACTTTCGGTATCTTCTTTGTTTGTATTTGTTCTCTTTATCTGAATAAAGCAAATACGATAGTTAATATCTCTAAGTGCCGATTATCGCCCAATACCACAGTAGTACATACTTCGACACCATAGCAGTGATGTGTTTGTTCAACATTGTACCCCCTTGAATACCCCAGTTCTCCCACCACTCTACTCTTCAAATGTGCAATTCATGATCACAGCCTGCCAATCGATTACAACTTGTATGAAAACATAACCACACACTGACAATTCGAGGGACTTACGAGGGACCAGATGCAACGACACAATACACAACAAATATACCGATAACCAGTGTTTTTACCTCGATATTACTTATTGATTGACTGATTTTATGATCAAATTTATTACCATGGGACATACCTAGCCGAAAACTCCACCCAATTGTGTTCATCCATTAGTTACTATATATTTAAGTATCGTCGATTCCGTCTTTTTCCGATTTGTATGTTGGTGCGTTTCATAAGACGACAAGCTTAAGACTGGAATAGGCCAGCCTTCTTGAATATTTTGCTGAGGACACAAGCGAATGAATCCCGAACAAATACATTCAATGAGCTATTACGTTTGCATTCCATTCGGACCCAGTGTGACTATTCTTCAGTTCAAAGAAACACAGCTTGTACTTCTTCCGCAATAACAACCAAGAAGACACTACCGGCAGGTATATTTTAACGCGATATTAACCTCAATAGAATCTCACGACTTATTTGCATGCAATCGGCAACCTGCCACACCTAGGTGGAGTCGCCTTATCCATTGGTATTACCGTGGTTTCAGTGAATGGCAGTGGTGTAGTGAAACCAGACGCACGTTAACTCCACCCGTTCGTGGGAGAAAAACAAGTGTGGTGAACGTAGCCATTGTCTCTGGAGAATGAAGCCTTCGTTCCCCAGAGTTGCAGGTTGCGGATAAAGGTTGATTAATTCGAAGTATCGGCGAGCCTTCGATTCATTGGCCCCTGAGATACAGAGTATACTTGAAGCAATACGAGACAGGGGATCTCGTTCAAAATCCCGTAGTATACAAAACCCCAGTGCGGTTTATTTCGATCTTTATTGGGTCGACATCCTTCCATTGACTTGATGATTTCCGAAATGTACCGTTTCATCTTTCTACTTAAATAAAATAAGTATATTGGTTTGCGAGGGCCGTCGGCGATTCGCAAATAACGCTGACATGGACAGCTCTTGTAGAGAATCCGCCCCTCCCAAACTTCTTTTACACACTTTATAAAACAGACTGGCAAGCATTCAAGACAAACGCAGATGCAACCAGCTGCTTCATCGCCAGCGGCCTTTCCGCATACACCGACTACGAGGTGTCCCTGAAGGCGTGTGAAGATCCTTCGGTTGACGCGATCAATACATGTTCTGCTCAGTCAACGGTAACCACGAAGACTCTGCCGGCATGCAGGTAGTCGCGTTCATTGTGTGTCCCCGCTTTCGAATACGTTTTTTTGTTTATTTGCTGTCTCGCATTCAACCTATTACAGAGACAACAGTTTATTGCAAAAAAAGACACAATGATGGTTATTAGAATGCTTAAACGAAGGCGTCCGTTACGCATCACAGATACAAGGTTTACTAAAACTGAAGAAAATGCATCATCAGCAGCCTTGAGCAACAGGGGGCCGCGGCTCTATTCGAACGCGGCTGACCGATTTCACTCATACTGACAAGGGGCTAATGTAACAGACTTACCTCAACTGTGGTCACGAGCGAAGGTTGGTTTCAATTGCCGTGACCTTTTGACCCTCTCATTGCTTCCCGAAGCGAGACACAAACGGGTTTGCGAGAAAGCTAAGTGAGCGGAAATTGCGTATCGTAGAGACGTATCCGATAGCATTTGATCTTGTCAATTTCCTCAGCAAAGTAAATCAAGAATTCAGCTGTCGTCAACGCATACCTTGAAGTATACTCGTTCTGGAGTCCATGTGAACCGACGTTTACTGCATTCGGCTTGGAACTGCTGGAATATTTCCGTTTTCCCGAACACATGTAGCAACAACGATGCAGGGGCTGACCTTTTCGAGGTAACATTTATGACCTTTGTATTCGCCAAGGCTTCCAAACTTAAAATTTCATATAACCAAGTTTTTTTTAGGTATTTATTCTATTCTTAGACGTAGGCGAAAACTAGGCTTACTTTCATCTCGCTTCTCTACCTGTAAACTCTTCACTACTTGTATGTGTTTTCAAGTTTATCGAAACATTGATATCTTCCGCGAATGGGTATTCAATGTCAAGAACCACGGAAAATCACAATTCAGTCATCCTATTTTGTCCCGATATTAAATTTCACCAGAAAAGATGAATCAAGATTTAAAATATGAAAAAAAGGGATTCCGGTAGACGGTTATCATAAAAGCAAATGATTTGTGTTACAGCTGCTTCTGCCTTCCCGGTGGTTGCTGTGGCCGTCGGCGTTACCACGGGCCTCCTCCTCCTTCTCCTCCTCCTCATCATTCTGCTTGTCGTGTTCCGCCGTCGCATTCCATGCCTCAGAGATGTTTGCGTTAAATCCGACACCAATCAAAACATTAATAGTAAGTTTAGTCTCCTCGAAGCATTTCCTTCATTTTTATAACTTTTTGCTGCGTCCTCATTAAAAAAAGGTTTCAAATTCAAGCTTGGGTTAAGAAATACGCTGTTGCATTGTTTAAAGTAATGAGTACGCAACCATTGACAGACCAACAGGCCCGCCTGCAACCATGAAACCAGCTGCTTCGTTTACCTTCGATTATCTTGAAGCTGTCATCATCTTTCTTACGCAACCCCCCACCCCTCCTCTTTAACCCCCAAACAGAACCACGACCTCCTTGACCTTTTCTCTGACAGTTGACTTGATAGAACTGCACACCAGTGTGTTAGCCGATCGTACATCGCGCAGTAAGCGACGTCTCCTGTTAAATTTATAAATTAGTCATCATTTAATTCGAGCAATTTTTAACGCGCTGCTTTTCCCGTGTTCTCAATGACAATCTTTACTTCTACAGACTGCGACAAGGAGTGCGAAAACCTAGAGGGTACAACAGAGCCGGCCACATCGGGTTCGTCCAGTTAACTATTTCTGCTCATCGGAGGCTTTGAGCCTGGTATTTAGGGTGGCGATGTATTAATAACTCCAGCCAATGAAAGTTGAATCGATTAAGTAAGGCTCTACCCAGGCAAGCTGTTCCTCTAACCTGTGTGGCATTCCATTATCTTCCCGGTATTGCATCGTATATTAAAGCGGTTACGTTACGTGAAGAAACGTTTAAGATCCCGTTGTTTGACATCGTAAACTGAAGAATTGTTTCGTGAGATCTGGTGTCTTCTGTCACCGGTGGTATTTCATAACGTGGTGTATTGGCTAATGCAACAAAACCTTGAAAACTGAAGCGATTCCAATTCGTTAGACTCGGATATTTCCTTAACGATTATCTTTTTTAAGGTAAACAATACGCAAACCTCGATGAGGAAACAGGACCGGCAGCTGTGGTGGAAACATCGGGTTCGTTTTTTTATTGTAAAGTGTCCCCAAAAGATTATTTGTTAACGCGACAACAAAAATATCCTCTTCAACTTCTATTTGACCCCTTCAGGATGTGCGAACTTGATTTATTTCGAAAGATCACTACCTAGAATACCGTTTTTTTTGGAACTGATACATTTATAATAATAGTATTCTTAAGTGTTACATAAATCAAAAGATCATCGTAATTTCGGAACAATTACCTCAACAAATCTAATTAAAAGGAACTTTCTGCTTTCAATATGTTTTATATAATTTCTCTCGCATTTGTCGGCTTTGGTGGTGTTGCAATTTTGGGTTTATACTTCATTGCTTGTTGTTGTTTTAGCTACTGGAAATGAGGACGCAACGACAGTCAAGGTGGATCCAGGTATGCCGTCATTCCATCGTTTTGCGTTGTTCTTATAAGCTCATGAACATGATTCAAACGGATAGGAACTTCTGCTAAACAGTTTCTGTTCCTCGATTCGTTAATAGCGTTGAAGACGAAGTCAGAGGATTCCTCACAGCTAAGACAGGCCGCCACTGAGGTACTCGAGTGGTCTTCATAGAATGGCCTTCTACTAAACGCATAAAGATGTATCTCCATTACATTTCCACGATGCTGGCACTGCGGCACTTCGAATCACTGCACAATTTCGCATCCAGCTCAAAATGAATATAACTCGCTGTAATTTTGATATCGTCGCTTATCCTAGAGTGTTCCTGTTGACGCCGTCGTCTTTGTTTCTTTGTTCGCCGTTTCAAGCGACTGATAGTTTGCTCAAAGCGTATCTAGACCTTTGTCTACGCTAGCATAATTCCACTTATTTAATTCTGTTGTCCCACGATTTTTAACTGGACCCAAATATTCTCACCTTTTAACCCTTCGTAGGAAACGAGTACGAAAACGTAGGCTCTGTGGCCTAGAAAAACTCGATGCCGGCTGGTTCGTTTATTTCTTACTTTTTGTGAATATTTGGAGCGCGCTTGACTACTGCTGCTACTAGTTAAACAATTATCTGCAAGTTTGACACCCAAATTCTTTGAATGTGTGACACTATGAACAATTTATTTAAAAGTTGATTGTACTTTTAGAGCAACCCAAGGCGCCGACTGCCCAAAACTATTTTTCAAGAATATTTTTTCCTATTCATGACCTTTCCATTGTTGCTTATATGACTTTAATAAAACAAACCTTTCCTCTTATTCGTCATCTAAGACCGACATATTGCTTAACTTATGAAGGAATGTTGGCACAAGGTTCACGCATCCCGTAAATGCACTTGTGAAATGGGATGGAATAATGAAAGCTATAGACGAAGCAGATGGATTGCAACATGAGCATTGGGCAAAACATTGGCGAGTCCTGGCAACGTGTAACCATGACCCAACTGGTCGAGAGCGTTAAAGGTTGGAGATGTCGTTTTAAGGTCTCATCGGCTGGGAGGCTAACCTAGGGAGGGCACGAAGTGTTGCGTGAACGAAAGACATCGTGTGTGTAGAGAGAGATACATTTTTTCTTTGTTTTAATGAACAAGATTGTCGTAAATACAATGAGATGGAATTCCATCAGGATCGAAATTAAGGTGAGATTGTTGCTTGCCTTTGGGTCAGGTCTTGCGTAAAATATATGAATTTGCCAAATTTGACAGTCGAACCGGCCAAACAGATACAATTTTAATAATTCAGAATATTTACCGGCTAAACATTTTCGGGTGAAATTAAAAAAATTGGGGACTTTAAAACTATGGCCGAGGGATTCGTCCAAGAGATTAATATTCTTAAAGACAGGGATAGAGGGGTTGAAAATCGTTATCAGAGGTTTCAAAAGGATTAATATTTAGTACAGAGGAAATCCACAGAATAACACGGCGTAGGTGTTCATTTATAAAAAAACGTCTGACTAATCATTTTCCGGCTGTGGCAATGGCGTATTTGTTTGTCATTTTTCGTAACTGATTTTCCCAAATCCCTGTAATATTTAGGGCTAGTCCTGCACAATGAAAGCTAGTTTGTGGATTCGTATAGAAACGCTTAGCAGTCCGACCCTCTTCTCTGCTACTAGACTCTTTGTGTGTCATGTTTCGTAGAAGTGATGCATAAACTACAAAGAGAAGAAAAGTGTAGGAGCCCCGCGCTGTGCCCCAGCAGTTTGCAACGACACCGAAGACCTAAAGATGTTTAGGTTTCCGAGAAACTGCAAACCGATGAAATCTTCAAATCCATCTTTCGGCAGCAATTACTTCCAGGAGTTCGCGAACTTTGGTTTTGTGAATTGATCAGTGACACCGCTAGGTGATGTCTCAGAATAGGGTTCTTTTACGATTTTCCATGGCTTCAACTTATGTGCAAATACGTTTGATTGCGAGACACAAAAGTGATGTGTTACCAAGGTTTTATTGCATAAATGCTTGTCGTCGGCAAATATATAAAATTCGACTGTCCGGGTGTTCTAGCTAAATATTCAACAATGTGACCATTTTCGTTTTAATCGGTTAAATAGAACGAAAGACAAAAAACTTCCTGAAAACGATTATCATCTTCTACATGCAATATTTATTTATACCTTCGTTTATGCAGCTACCTCCCAAGAAATTATTGAGATAATTTCAAACCAGAACGAAATGACAATTTTTCTCCTCATTGCCGACCGAGGCCAGATGAACCTTTCTTATTTCTGTCGAACAGGAAGCGCTTGTGAATTTTAATTTTATTCCCATACAGCCAGTCTATACTTTAAGGTATGTTTGGCGAGAAGGTTTTGCAAGACTTTAAAACACAAACCTAGCAGAACGTCGATGCTTTTGCCCGCATTCAAGTACAGAATTTCAATCCGCGCAAGTAACTGCAGACTTTTATAATATTACAATGTACATGTTATTCTATTAGGTTTAAAACTAGTAGCTTATAATATGTAATGTCCCAGTGGGAATGTGATCTAGGAAAATGTGATAAGTTAATAGCAACCTGTATTCCGCCAGAGGGTTTTCCCAAACGTCAGTCAACTCCATGAATTAGGCGAGTTTAATTGGCGAGTGACCTTTACTTAGGAAGGAAGATTGGTAGAAGGTACACGCATCGTGTAAGTGCACTTACGAAAGAAGATATAATAAGGAAAGCGATAGACGAAGACGTTGGAACACAATAGGAGCTTTGGGCGAAAATGGGACGGGTCCTTATAACGGGTAACTACCCAACTGGTCCATAGTGTGGGAGAAGGGAGGATGTCGCTGTAGGTCTTACAGTGTAGTATGTGTGGAGGAGGTTGAGCGGCTGCGGTTGCTGGTTGCGGAGGGTTGGGAGAGCGAAAGGCATCCTGTATGACGGGAGAAAGTGAGTTGCCTCACTTTGAGTGAACCAGAGGGTTGTTAACACCATCAGATCGAACTTCGTTCCATAGAAAGAAAGAAAGGCAAGATGGCCGCCTCTTATCCTGTCAGGTCGTGCGTTACAAATAATATTTTCGTTTTTCGCGCAAATGTGGACGTCGTACTCAAACAAACCTATTACACGGCTTAACCGCTCGCAACCACGCGTTTCCTCAACACACACCGACAATCCATCTTTTTGCCATCGAATTACGAAACCAGGAAGAGGCTATTTTTCAAGATATTGTGTTATTTGAACGAGTAGTGATGTGTTTGTTGAACATTATTCGTTCACACTGTATCCCCTTGAATACCCAATTTCTCCCACTGCTATACTCTTCAAATGTGCAATTCAGGATCAGAGTCTGCCAATCCATTACAACTTGTATGAAAAAATAACCACACACTGACAATTCGAGGGACCTACGAAACCAGACGCAACGGTACAATACCCAACAAATATACCCATATGCAGGCTTTTAACTAAATGATTGACTGATTTTATGATCACATTTATTCCCATGGGACAAACCTAACTGAAAAACCCACCCTATTGTGCTCATCGATTAGCTACTATAGATTGTATAAGTATCGTAAACATACCCACTGAACGTAAGCAAATCCGTAGGACGACATCGTTTTGTAATAATGGCTATCTGTCCGTCCATGAATTCGTTTTATTTATCGTTGATTCTGTCTTTTTCCGATTCGTATGTTGGTGCGTTTCATAAGACGACAGCTTAAGACTCGAATAGACCAGCATTCTTGAATATTTTGATGAGGATACAAGCGAATTAATCACGAACAAATACATTAAATGAGCTATTTCTTTTGCATTCCATTTGGACCCAGTGTGACCATTCTTTCGTTCAAAGAAACACAATGCGCTTCTTCCTCAATATAAACTTTGAAGAACCTACCGGCAGGAATGTTTTAACGCGATTTTACCCTCAATAGAGTCTCACGTCTTATTTGCGTGCAATCGGCCAGCGGCGCTTGTTCCGGATCGAAGTTTGGCGAGAACGTAGACATGACATCGAAAGTAGTTAT
This sequence comes from Proteocephalus fallax, assembly GCA_028672205.1. Lineage (NCBI taxonomy): Eukaryota > Metazoa > Platyhelminthes > Cestoda > Proteocephalidea > Proteocephalidae > Proteocephalus > Proteocephalus fallax. The sequence goes on along the minus strand of JAPUBX010001899.1, from coordinate 74,458 downwards.
AATTTGCTCATAAACCACAATGTGCAGGTCCTTATTTCTTTTGCAATGTTTGTGAGGTCTTTGGAGAGTTGGTGTGTCCGAGGAAACACAGTCAAATGGGGCGTTGAAAAAGTCCCGGGGAAATATATTACATGTGCAATGCAAAACTTCCCTATTCAGAGGGGAAATAGCAGTCGGCGAGGGAATTGGTTTTACCATTTGATTGTCGATGGGAGGAATTTCGCCGTTAAAGGTTTCGGAAGTGCCTTGACAAACAAAAGGACGCAGACGAATAATAATCTCGGTGTTAATGCAACCATTAAGGTAACGAGAACAAGAACTTAAAGAACGAAAACAAACTAAGACTTCCTGTTTTATCTTTTGGGGTGGGAAGCGAAATCGGCAAGTAAATAGACGCATCCAGACTGACTAGAATGAGGAGAAAGGAGGTTTCTCTTAATGCACTTGGTTTAGCGAGAATATGGGGTCGCCGTGGTGGGGCGCTTTTGCATATATATACATATCGACTTAAGGGTATGGGGCGGTATTGGGCCACTTATTTAAGGATGATTGGTTGTTCATTCTCAAGGTCGTTATTGGTAGTTAATCCTTTTAAATGGAAGATTTGACTCATCGTAAAAGTATGTTATCGACCCTGTTTTATAACTCGCTTGTAAGTGATTGAACGCTTTTCATTTCGGATTCCATTGGCTCACCTAAGCAAAACTGATATATGTATAAATACACAAATAAATCCCCTTATAGGGTGTTTTTTTCACCCGAACACGCACAGTCTTTTTAAACTGCCTTCTTCAGACCCGGTTTCTGGTTTGTGTGGATTCAAGCACGGCATCGTAGCTGCATCGCACAAGCCACCCCCGTACATGTATGTTAAATTCAGCCCTTGTATTTGAACTTTATCTGTTTATTCCCGGTTTTGGTTGGTCTTGTTTAGAAAAAAAGACAATAAAAAAATTTTAATAATATATTTGTTTGTCCAAGACAATTTTGCAAATTCAAACTCTATCCCAGCGGAAGAGTAACGATTGTCTGTTAGGGCACTTCTGTCGGCAAGGCGGATGCATTGCATTCGCCCTCGAATTACAATATGCAACACGTATGGCCTTTACATTTGAGTGTTTAAATTCAATTTAAAAGTATAAATATATCATATTCCTAATATAAAAAATAATTCGTCGTTATTTATAGAAACAGTTTTGTTTAAATCCAATGTTGTTTTACCTTTAAGGTCAGACGCACTTATAAACCCCAATTTCGGAGATGAGGAATAAAGGCTTTGGAATCGGTTTATCCATAATTCTATATGCCCTGACAACCAGCAAGTTAATTTTTTTAAAGTGTTTGCAGGCAATTCAATTGTGTTCGACACAGTTGATATTTTAATTCTGATAATATTGTTAGACGACCTCATAAATAAAATGATATTCGGCAGAAAAACTGTGAATAATTTTCCATGTTGTATAAGTTAAAGTAAGCGATCGCTTGCCTTCTATTTACCTATACCAAATTACAGTTAGACTTGCCGTTGGCACGTGTCGGCGGAATAGCAATAAATTGGCTAATTATGAGCCGTGGGTAGAATTTCTTATGTATTCTCCATTACGGTTCGATATATATCTAGTTTTTCGGGGCAAGTATTCCTGATGAAGTTGGATCCTCGAAACTTCGGATAATGTTCCCAATTACTAGTTGTGGTAGATATTCGTCGATACGACAGAAATTTCTTTACATTTTGAAGTAATTGATAGTTTTTTATCTTGTTTATCAGTTTTCTCTACACTTCCTGGACTTAAAAAATATATCCATGCTTGTGCTTTTAGATTTCACCGTTGATGCGGTCCTTACAACTGGAGGGTGCGTTATTTGCATTAAATAGGAACATAATATTAATTTTCTATCGAACAATGTTTTTTTAAAAATAAGCATAACACCTATTTTGTCAGACGTCTGGTTTCGTAAGTCTCTCGAATTGTCAGTGTGTGGTTATTTTTTCATACAAGTTGTAATAGATTGGTAGGCTGTGATCATGAATTTCACATGTTGAGAGTAGAGTGGTTGGAGAACTGGGGTTTTTAAGGGGGTAAAATGTGAACCAATAATGTTAAGCAAACACATCACTGCTATGGTGTCAAAGTATGTTCTTCTTTGGTATTGGGTGAAAATCAGCAGGTCGTGATTTGCTTTATTCAGACAAAGAGAACAAATACTTTCACCATGAAAATTTACAAAAAACAAATAAGATACAGAAAGTGTCGCCTGCACGATTTAGATGTAGACTAAGTTAATTGGAATAAGCGAAATAACGGAGTTAATTAGCAAGAAAGGCAAATTAAACCCTCGAAGCATATCAAGTTTAACGAACGCGTAAGTACGGCCATTTAAGGCTCCCTTCAATTACGGGTTTGTGTAGGGGCAAAGAAACAATCATTAGATAGACGGATGTGGTTGGTCGAGTTTTATACGCGGTTCCTCGAGCATCTGGGTGGAATTTATTTGTGATATAGTCGGTCTTAGCGTAGCATTGCATAGCATATTTGCCAACTATGTAATTGGTATTTAACCATTTTTCTCTGAAGCTGTGTTCATCTTCATCTCTTGGGTAAAGCCAAAAAAGTGTCTTCTGATTCATCCGAACGATTTGTAACTGTTGGACTGCTTCAATAATAAAATAATAAATATTTACAGTCTCATTACACAAGATATTTCTAACCTTTAAAAATCGGCTTCGAGGTTGTCACTTCCCCGACTCACCCTGTTCGAAGAGAATCCTTTCCCAGCGGTGTAGAATCGAAACTTTACGTTGCGTTACCTGACACACCTAGGTGGAGTCGCGTTATCCATTGGTATTTCCGTGGTTTCAGTATATGGCAGTGGTTTAGTGAAACCAGACCCACGTATTCTCCACCAATACGTGGGAGAAAAACAAGTGTGGGGAGCGTATCAATTTTTTCTTGAGAATATACCCTTCGTTCCCCAGAGTAACACGTAGCGTTAATTATAATTAAATGGGTATATAAAGGTTGATTAATTCGATGTATCGACGAGCCTTCGATTCATTGGCCCCTGAGATACAGAGGATACTTGATGCAATGCGAGACAGGGGATCATGATCAAAATCTCGCCGTACACAAAACTCCAGTGCAGTCTATTTCGATCTTTATTGCGTCGACATCCATTGACCAGACGATTTCTGAAATGTAACGTAACATCTGTCTACTTAAATAAAATAAGTAAATTTGTTTTCACCTCGCCATTCGTATACTAGATGAATCCTCCAATCACCTCTATTCCAGTTCATCTAAGTGTAAAAGTCTGCCACCGATGCTTAGGCAATACGCTGAGTGAATCGATCGTTTATTTGAGAATGTAGGAATCGCGATGTTAGAGTTGCCTAACACTCGCTTATTTGGGTTTAGAACGAAGTCCATGTTTTTTCCAGGATTTCAAAGATGTCCCATTCATCTATCCTGAGCATAACGTAATGTGAAGAAAATTCAATGACATCCTAGTCATGCTGAAATATCCCTTTCCTTCATTTTAGTCTTGAAGTCCAGCCCCCAGGTAAATACGAAAATTTGCTTTAATTCTGATTCAAAATAACAGGAAAAGTCGTTTACTATCATAATTCGCTACTAGTTTAAAAAAGTAAAACAACTTCGTGACCTTGACTACAAATCCATTCAATTCGCCGTTTCCATGCCTTCCACTAGGTCCGGCTGATCTTGTGGCAAAGGCCGTCAGCGATTCGAAAATAACGCTGACATGGACAGCTCTTGCCGGGAATCCGCCTTTCCCATACTTCTTTTACACACTTGACAAAACAAACTGGCAAACATGCAAGACTAACGCAGAGGCAACCAGCTGCTTCATCGACAGCGGCCTCGCCGCCTACACCGTCTACGAGGTGTCCCTGAAGGCGTGTGAAGATACTTCGGTTGACGTGAGCAATAAATGTTCTGCTCAGTCAACGGCAACCACGAAGACTCTGCCGGCAGGTAGGTAGTCGTGTTAATTTTGCCTCAACAGTGTCCCCTTTTTCGAATACGTTTGTTTTGGTTTATTTGCCGTCTCGCAATCAACCTATTAAATAAACGACAGTTTATTGCAAGAAAAAGACACAAATGATCATTTAAAACTAAATCCGCCATGCCAGTGGTAAAAAGGTACTCCTTCGTAATGCATTTAGACTTGTTATTTTCTATGTTTACGGAATGGGTAAGCAAAATCTCTTGAGAAGTTATTCCGCATCCAAATGTATGAGATACAAGAGGCTGTCAAAGTAATCTTGGTTATTGGAATGCTAAGACAATGCGTCCGATACGCAATCACAGATACGTGATTAACTAATGATGCTTCATCAGCGGCCTTTAGCAACAGAGGGACCGCAGCCCTATTCATAACTAAAGACACGCGGCTGTCTGAATCAACTCATACTGACAAGGGGCTAATTTAACAGACTTACCTCAACTGTGGTCACGAGCGAAGGGTGGTTTTAATTTCCGTGACCTTTTGACCCTCCACTTGCTTCCGGAAGCGAGATGACACAAACGGGTTTGCCTATCGTCGAGACATATCAGATAGCATTGATCTAGTCAATTTTATCAGCAAAGGAAAATCAAGAAGTCAGCTGTTGCCACCGCATGCCTGAAAGTTTACTCGTTCTGGAGTCCATGTGAACCGACATTTACTGAATTCGGCTTGGAATATTTGAGAACTGCCTATCGCAAATTATCGGGTAGACAATTACATTTAAAACACGAACGAGGAAACGCAGGCTTTGTTCAATGGGAAATTGCGAATTCTTCTTTTTTCATCATTGTAGCGAAATATAATCAAGACAATTTCTCTTCATACTTTTGCATTTGTAGATTCCATTACATCTTCGTCTGCGCCATGCAGGTTTGCCTCATAACAACATATCCCGCGCCTCTTATAGGCTACTGCGGTGACTCAAGTAATCTAGGATTTAATCGTATTCAACAGACCATTATTCAAGCATTGATTGTACCGGTAAAACAGGTCATTCGTCCGATCAAGACTTGCAATAGTGTGTAACAAAACTAGGTTTCTGCACGTCCAGATTGAATTAATAATGTTATGAATTTCTGACCAGAGTACACAAAGTTTATTGGTCTCTGTGGTTGGTTACTGAGTTTTCCCGCTAGACGATAAAATTTCGATTTTTTTAAAATTGATTACACCTGCGTCGTTGTAACTTGTAACCAGGATGTCTTGAGGAGAGCTTTTTAGTTGATCGACCCATTTGCATCCAGCTGCCTGCCTATGAAAGCGTACGATAAAATGATTGTGTACTAATTTCTTCAATTCGCCATTTCTGTGCCCACCACTAGGTCCGATGAACCTCGTCGCAAAAAACTTTCAATTTCTGCAAATATTGCTGAGTTGGACAGCTCTTGGAGGGAATCCGCCCCTCCCAAACTTCTTTTACACCATTGACGAAACAAGTTGGCATACATGCTCGGTGTCCTCATACGCAACGAGCTGCTTCATCGACAGCGGCCTCGTACCCTACACCGACTACAACGTGTCCCTCAGGGCGTGTGAAAAGCCTTCGCTTGACTCCATCACTCTCTGTTCTGCTCAGTCAACGGCAAGCACGACGACACAGCCAGCATGTGTGTTTTCGAGTGTTGTTGCGCTGTTTTTCTGCAAAAGAAATTTTGTTTCTCCTATGCTTTTACGTTTCACCGAAAGCGGAAAATCAATAAGGCGAGACCACGGAAATTGCACCAACTTAGTGGTGCATGGAAAGGGCCTTTTAATCTTGTCGTGACTTTTTCAAGACTTGGAGTGAAGGAGGGCGTTGATTCTTAGATCGGCAACAGCGCCATTGCTTTCGCATTCACCTTCTTCAACTTCAAAGTTGATTCATGTAGACTCTTTTGGGTTAGACGATTTGCCAGACGTCCCAATGCATGTTGGTAGCGTGCCTATTAGATAACGCGCCGCTTTAACCAACAAATGGCCATAATGGAATGCGTTCGTGTTCTGATTCATAATTAAAATACAGTTTTCGAAAGGCAAAACATTGTTGTCTATATTCCAATCCAGTAAACCTATAAGATATACGAGTTTCTTTATAAGAGGTTCTTAAAGAGTGAACGCATTCGGTCTCACTTTCATCAATTTAATAATGCAACAACTAGCTCCAAACGAACTCAGAATCACTCCAGACAGCGATACACAGATAACCTATACGTGGAAAGATCCCCAACCGATGACCGGCGTCAAATTCTTCAATGGATGGATAGAAGGAGACGAACAAAAGGCCTTTGAAGTTGCCTCGAATGCACCTCGAACCTGCACCATCAGCGGCCTCTCTGCCTACACGGACTACGAGGGGAGGCTAAATGCGTGTGACAAAGCAAATGGCGCTTCGGATAGAATCTGCTCTAATCAGCCAAGGAAATTTACGAAAACCCTTCCTGCAGGTAGGTAAACGCGTATGGTATGAATTTACTGAGCAAACTACGATTCGGTGAAAATCGAGTCTGTTTAAAATTATACTCGTTCTGAAGCGATGTTTAATTGGCGCGAAGATTATTAGGCTTCGTTTTTGTTGCCGAAAATATGTCACTGTTTTTGCGTGTAGAACAATTGAAGCGAGATTTAAAACCGCCAAAAAAGTAATCAGTTGTATGGTCGCTAGTATCAGTAAGCAATAAATGACCCTGATTTAATGAGACACTTCGTTGCTTTTCAGCACTTTTTCGAAAACAGGCGTCAATAATATTTAGAACATGATTGATACCTTTTTGTTAATTAATAAGTTGTCGAGCAACCAAATTCAATCAAGGCTTCTGTCATCTCGTTAATCATTCGATTGATCACTAGCTCCAACCGACCTGAAACTCACTCCTCTCAGCGATACAGAGATGAGATTGGCATGGTCAGCTCCCACGACGATGACCGGTGTCAACATATTCTTTGCCATGACGAATGGGGGCAGTCCTCAAAAATGCGAGGTTGATGCGAATGCCACAACCTGCACCATCAGCGGCCTCACTGCCTACACGGACTACGAAGTGTCGCTACAGGCGTGTGACAAAACATACGCCACTGCGGACAGACTCTGTAGTAAAGCGGCTAAGACAACTACAAAGACCCTTCCTGCAGGTAGGTTTTGAAGGGTTTGATTATTTTTTAGCGCGTCCCTTTTAAAATCAATTAGATTCCGGTGGGGCATTAATGTTTTTTTGAGGCGCATGGAAACGGAGTTTTTCATTTTTTCGTTTCGATTTTTTTTATGGTTGAATTGAATTAGAGTGTAGATTCCATTGAAATCAAATTGTTTCATTTATACCAATTCCGTTTAGCGTTTAATCAAACAGAGGCGTCGACCTTGAGCTTACCATTTCACCCATGTCGGTACACAACTGACAGATCGCGTCTATTGGGCCACTCATCAATGACTCATCCACTCTTCTTGTCAGTCTGTCTCTTCATTGGACCTTACCCTATATTATACAAAACCACACGCCCCAAGTCGATTGGCTTATTTAAGCCAATAGCGCTTTATTCACAACCTCTTACACATTAGATTACAAGGACCCACTATAACTCTTGAGAGAATTGGTTTTTTTGGTAATAAGTCGTGCACCTCTTACATCAAGCTCCGTTAAACGAACAGATGGCCATGCACGATGGAACAGAGATGATGTATTTGAGGCATCCTACGGCTTATTCGAATGCGATTTCTAGAAGGCCATACCTTGCTGTCTATAGTCTATTTCTTTACAAGAAACAGATGGCGCTGAGAACAGGCTCGGCAGTGCAGCAGTTTAGACGACGTCCTGTAAATGTGTGTAGAGTGATTCCATGCGTCGTCTTGTTTTTCTACATCTTAACAACTTATAACGACAAGGGGCTGATTTAACCGACTTTCCTCAACTGTGGTCACGAGCGAAGTGGGTTTCAATTCCCGTGACCTTTTGACCCTCCCATTGCTTCCGCAAACGAGATGACACGAAGCGTATCGTAGAGACATATCAGATAGCAGTTGATCTTGTCAATTTTCTCAGCAAAGCAAAATCAAGAAGTCAGCTGTCGCAACCGCATACCTGGAAGTCTATGTGAACCGACATTTACTGCAATGAGCTTGGAACCACTTGAATATATCCCTTTTCCCGGACACATGCAACAACAGCGATGCAGTGGCTGCACTTTTCTAGGCCAAACAAATGCGCCATGCATTCGCCAAAGCTTGTAAAAGTTTCACCGGAAAAGATTTATCAAGATTTAAAATATGAAAATAATTGATTTCAGTAGACGGTTATCATAAAAGCAAATTATTTGTGTTGCAGCTGCTTCTGCTTTCCCGGTGGTTGCTGTGGCCGTTGGCGTTACCATGGGCCTCCTCCTTCTCCTCCTCATCATTCTACTCGTGGTGTTCCGCCGTCGCATTCCATGCTTCTGGAAGTGACCATTTTAGGTACGATATTTGCGGCCATCTGAAGGCAGCATCACACTAAGCATCTAAACGTTAAACCAGTTTACCTGAATCTGAATCATGCCAAAATATCTCACGCAAGCTGTTTTTGCATTTTAGAATAATCAGTCAACTCTGGATTTGTAATTCTATGTTGCTCCCGCCTTCCTTGAACCTTCTTTTAACTTTTCAAATCTCGATCCTCTTAGTAATAAATCAATGACCTTTACAGACCATTGTAATTTTGCTTACACAAGCCTTTTGATTGAATAAAAAACGCTAGGTTTTCCTCTCACATTGAAATTTTTTGAGGATTCTGCGAGCATGTGTGGTCCGAATGCCCAAACATAGGAATTGAATAAATTCGGTTGGGGCTGAAGAATGTCATCCACGGAATCCAACTACAGGTAGTGAGGTTGAACTTAGGTAAAGATAAGTATTATGTCTTGAAGAAGCCCTACCGTATTAAAAAAGAAGAAGTTAATCTGCAAATTGACCAATTGGCAGTAATAGTTAAAGAGGCTTTCGCATCCAGGGTGGATTGTGAAGGGATTTATGTCGAAGGCTGCTTTCGCAATATAAAGGGGTAAATTCCAATATATTGTCATTTAAAATCGATTTTATAAACACCCTTAAGTCTAGGCAGGTGTATTGCTTTCCGGTTAAATCGACCATTTAAATGAATCTAGCTGGATCCTCCAACACGTTGCTGTGGCCCAGTTGACCCGTGCTGGAATACAGATTTATAGCGACATATGTAATTCAAGCACATTAATTTAAAAGCGATTTAAACTCTTCTACTGCTAAGAGTGATGATCAGATAGATTGATTGATGGACGCGTTGCTGTGGCATTGCTTCGCGTTCCAGTCAATCCATCGGGTGGCACTTAATCACCCTAGACTCTAGGGCCTAGAGTGATGATCGCGCAGATTGTCTACAATTGCTGATCTCGGTCATCTGGTCCTAGCTGCGTAGTCGACGTAATTCTTGTTTTGTCGGCAACCGCCCGTTGCATTCGATGAATTCGACACAACGCTCGAGGTCTTTAACTCCGGCACTCAGATAATGGACTAATTCATTGAAAATCCGTCGTCTTTTTTTCAAGTTGCCCCTATTTTGGTCGCTTCGGTCTTGAAGGGTAAATATCCACCCATTCTCTTTTCTGTAACGCCCGGGGTTTACAAATTCTAGGCGCTCAGAAATCTGGCGTTGACTGGCTTGGAACCCAGATTCTTCTCACCAGAGATCCGGCAAGTATAAATACGCCGCTCAACCGTTACTGCGACATGGTGAAGGAATTTGTATTCGGTCACTTTCAAAATAATGTTACTTTATTAAATATAATTTGGATAGAGGATGTATGTGTTGGTCTGGCATCAAGACTGTTTTGAAAGGATATCAAGAACCAAATATATTTTAAGGATCATTTTGAAACGGTAGCAACCTCGAAATTCAAAAAAAATGGAACTTACGGTTTCTTCAAAATCGATATTCGAGACGTTTCCCAATTTCGTTATTGTATATTCTTTTAGACGACCATTCTATGGTTGTTCTGGGTGGGGAATGGCCAAGTGTCTGCAGAAATCCCGATCCTTCATGCACAGTGAGTCCTTTTATTCGAATTACCCGAAAATGACCTATCGTTTGAACATTTGGTCACTTCGGAAGTAGTTTAATGACACACCGGCAAACGAAATTAGTTATTGCTTATCTTTGTGTCCACAGTACACGGATGTTTTGGGCGCCTATATCAACGCCTCGTTCGTGCGCCGTCCGGAATTCACGGCCAATGGGGAGAAGCGTATCGCTGCCTCCAGCGTCCCGCCCGACTACATCGCCACCCAGGGAACCCTGCCCGAAACGACGGCGGACTTCCTAACCATGGTCTACGAACAGACGTCTCCCCTCATCGTGATGCTCTGTCTGTATGTTTGCAGCGTGCAACCAATTTTTCTCTAGGGAATATAAATTCAAGACGATTATGCGTTCCTAAAAAAACCTAAAACCATCTTTTGTCCAGTTAAACAGTTTACGAGAGCACCCGTGAGTTTTAAAGTCTTCCTCGATGTCTGTCACTATGGGAAAAAGTCTTTATTCTTTTCCAACTTGATTTACTGCATGTGAACTTGCACGGCATTGCGATGTGCCAAAGCCGAAGTGTGCGCAGTACTGGAGTGATGAGGGGTGCTGGGACTTCCATTCACAACACCGCAGAGTCCACGTTGGCAGAACGGACACCCTCATTGCCGCTCGCGTCCTCCTCGAGAGGCTGCGTCAGGACCCGCGCAAAACTTACGTCGCCATCAGGAAGTGGCGCTGCAACCTCGTGCAAGTTGCGGTACGATTGGTCAACTGGTTTTGGAGAGTTTCTTAAGAGAAGCCGGTCGATTAATTTACTTGGCGTGTAGACATAGTAATTTTCAGTTCTTCTGCAACATCACAAAAAATCACCATCTAGAAGAGTAACTACTGAACGGGTGAATTTGCTCTAGAAATGTTTTGCGTATCGCAATCCAGGCTCAATTGAAGTTACTCTACGAATTCGTTCAATTCTGCATCACAAAAGAAAATATCACCGCGACCATTTCCACACCTGCGTCTCCCACAGTCCCATCTGTTCCACCTCCACCCCAAAGATCACTTCAATTCAGTAAGCTCGAGTCGCTTACCATTAGGCATGTTCCAGTAGCTCACCATCTATTGAACAGATAACGTTTGCTTTTAAGATGCTCTTAATTTCGAATAAGAGTTATACGAGCATCCGAGAAATTGCTCTAAACTCTGCAATTGTCATTGGAGTTAAATGAAGGTTCCTCGTAACTTCGAAAACCTAGGCAAACACAGTACTAAAGGCGAACCTTGATATTTCTGTTGTCCCACGATTTTTCACTGGACCCAAATGCTCTCACTTTTTTTATTCTTCGTAGGAAACGAGCACGCAAACGTCAACTCTATGGCCTAGAAAAACTCGATAAAGGCTTGTTCGTTTATTTCTTACTTGTTGTGGACATTTGGAGTGCACTTGGCTACTGCTGCTACTTGTTAAACAATTAACCGCTAGTCGGACACCATCTTCTTTTAATGTGTGACACTATGAAAAATTTATCTAATAGATGATTGCACTTTTAGAGAAACCCAAGGCTCCGACTGCCCGAACCTATTTTTCAAAAATATGTTTCCTATTCATGACCTTTCAATTGTTGCTTATATGACTCGAATAAAACAAACCTTTCTGCTGATTGTCATTTTCGACCGCATATTGCTTTACTTATGAAGGAATGTTTGCACGAGTTTCACGCATCCCGTAAATGCGCTTGTGAAATGGGATGGAATAATAAAAGCTATATATGAAGCAGATGGATAGCAGCATGAGCTGTTGGGGAGCATTTAGGGATTCCTGGCAACGTGTAACCACGATCCAACTGGTCCAGAGTGTGAGTTGACAAGTCAGAACATTTAAGGCCCGGGAAACTTATTGGTGAACGATATACAATAAGGGGAATTATACAGGCATGGACAAAGGTTTTCAAGTGGCTAGAGCTTAAGCCAAGTCTCCTGAACCAATGGATAACGCGACTCTACCCAGGTGTGGCAGGTGACGCGACGCAAAGATTCGATTGAACACCACTAAGAAAAGGATTCCCTACGTACGGGGTCATTCGGGGAATCTTCTTAAGCCTACACAATAAGTGACAACCTCGAAGCCGATCTTAAAAAGTTAGAAATTTCGTGTGTAATGAGACTGGAAATGTTTTATAATTGTATTAATGAAGCAGTCCACCAGTTACAAATTAAATCGTACCCTTTCAAAGTTGATGGATAAATCAATTCGATTAAACCTATCGGAAGACACTCGGAGACATGAAGATGAACACAGCTTCAGAGAAACATGGCTGAATACAAATTACATAGCTGACAAATATTAAATGCTACGCTAAGACCCACTGTAGGTAAAGGACGTCCACCCAGATGCTCCAGGAACTTCGCAGATAGTTCGACCAACCACATCCTCCGCTCGCATGGTTTCTTCTTAGCCCCCACACAAACAAAGTGACTTTTTGGGCGCGTCATTGAAGGGGGCCTTTAAATAGTGGAACTTACGCGTTCACTAAACTTGAGTTTCTTCTCTTTCTTCATAAATCACGCCATTTTCTTTTTTAGTTAAAAAGGGTGGCGTTATACTCAAACAAACCTATTACAAGGCTTAACCGCTCGCATCCCCCCGTTTCCTCAACACAAATCAACGGCCCATCTACTTTCCATCGAATTACGAAAACGGGAGAGGCTTTTTTAGATATTGTGTTATTTGAAAGAGAAGTCATGTTTTTTGTTAAAAATTATTGGTTCACATTGCAACCCCTTGAATACCCTAGTTCTCCCATAACTCTATTATTCAAATGTGCAATTCATGATCAATGCCTGCAACTCGAATACAACTTGAATGAAAAAATAACCACGCACTGACAAATCAAGGGACTTGCGAAACCCGACGCAACGACGCAATGCTTAACAAATATACCGGGATTGACTTATTTAATGATCACATTTATTCCCATGGGACATACCTAACCGAAAACCCACCCTATTGTTTTCATCAATTAGTTACTATATATTTTATAAGTAACTTACACATACCCAAAGGACGTAAGCAAATCCCTAGAACTACCTTAGGAAGACATCGTTTTGTTATAATGGTCATATGTCCGTCCACGAATTCTGTTTATGTATCGTCGATTCCGCCTTTTCCCTATTCATATTTTGGTGCGTTTCATAAGACGAAAGCTTAAGACTGGAATAGGCCAGCCTTCTTGAATATTTTGCCGAGGACAATTCTGCATATATGGCAGAGACGAAGCCACCGCTCATAAACTTCTTTTTCGTCATTACAATGCATGGGAAATTTGATCGAAGCCAGCTGCGTAATAAGGGATCTCACAGCACACACCAACGACTAGATATCGCTGGCGGGATTTGACTAGTCTTCAGTTTAAAGAAACACCATCTGTACTTCTCCCTCAATAACAACCATGAGGACATTACCGGAAGGTATTTTTTAACGCGATATTAACCACAATAGAGCATCACGTCTTATTTGCGTTCATCTGTCAATGGTCTCACCGTCTCAATTAAAACTGTCAGTAGATTACTGGAAGCCAATAATAACGAAACCAACTGCGTAACCAGGTATCTCGCCGCATCGACCGACGACGTTTTGTGGCTGTGGGCGTGCTATCTCAAGGCCTAAAATTAAGTGATCCTCCGGTGATAAAATATGCAATGACTCTACCTGCTGGCATGGTAATTCAAACGAGACCAGCTGCGTAACCAGGTATCTCGCCGCATAGACCGACGACGTTGTGTCCCTGTGGGCGTGCTATCTGAAGGTAGGCATCTTTGGGCGAAAATTAAAGGGAAGATTTTACTCATCGTAAAGATAATTTATCCACCACTTTGTATAACACGCCTGTAATTTATTGAACGCTTCCTATTTCGGATTCCATTGGCTCACTTATGCAAAACTCAAATATCTACGCAAATAAATCCCCTTACATGGTGTTTTTCACCCGAACACTCACCCGTGTTCTATTTGGTGCGGATTCAAGTTACAGATAATTGCTGCATCATACAAGCCACCCCCGTGCATATATGTTATATCCAGCCCTTGTGTTTCAACGCTATCTGTTTATTCCCGTTGCTGGGTTATGGTTTACAAACAAAAAGATATAATACATAATAAAATATTTGTTTGCTATAGATGATTCTACAAATTCACACTCTATCCCGGCGGATCAGTAACCGTTGTCTGTTAGAGCACTTCTGTCGGTAAGGCTGATGCATCGCATGCGCCCTCGAATGACAATGAGCAACAATTGATTGCCTTTAAATTCGAGTGTTTAAATTTAACTTAAAAATATATAAATATATCATATTCCCATTATGATAAATAATTCGTCATTACTTATAGAAACAGTTTTGTTTAAATCAAATGTTTTATTACGTTCAAGGTGACACGCACTTATAAACCCCAATTTCGGAGATGAGGAATAAAGGCTATGGAATCGGTTTATCCATAATTCTATATACACTGACTACCAGCAAGTTTATTTTTTTAAGTGTTTGCAGACAATTAATTTGCGTTGACACAATTTATATTTTAATTCTTATAATATCGGTAGACGAAATCATTAATAAAATGATATTCGTCAGAAAATCTGTGAATAATTTTCCATTTTGTATTTGTTAAAGGAAGCGATCGTTTAACTTTTATTTACGTATACGAAATGACAGTAAGACCTGCCGTTGGCACGTGTAGGCGGAATAGCAATAAATTAGCTGGAATATTCTACGCCGTGGGTAGTATTTCTTATGTATTCTCCATTACGGTTCGATATGTATCTTATTTTTCGAGGCAAATATCCCTGATGTAAAATTTACATGGTTCACCCCGGACTAGTCGGATACTCGAACCTTTGGATAATCTTCCGTATTACTAGTTGTGGTAGATATTCGTCAATACGACATATATTTCTTTTGTTTTAGAAGTAATTGATGGGGTTTTATTTTTTTTATAAGTTTTCTCTACACTTCCGGGACTTAAAAATATATGTATGCTTGTGCTTTTAGATTTCACCGTTGATGCGCTCCTTACAACTGGACGGTGCGTTATTTTCATTAAATAGGAACATAATATTAATTTTCCATCGAACATTTTTTTTAAATAAGCGAAACCATTTTTTTGTTTTACTTCTGGTTTTGTAAGTCCCTCGAATTGTCAGTGTGTGGTTATTTTTCATACAAGTTGTAATCGATTGGCAGGCTGTCATTATGAATTGCACATTTTAAGAATAGATTGGTTGGAGAACTGGGGTATTCGAGGGGGTACAATGTGAACCAATGATGTAAAACAACCACATAACTGCTATGGTGTCGAAGTATGTACTTTTTTTGAATTGGGTTAAAATCAGCACTTCGTGATCTTAACTATCGTATTTGCTTTATTCAGATAAAGAGAACAAATACTTTCAGCATCAAAATTTACAAAAATAATACACATTTCCTGTCTCATTAATCACGATATTTCTAACCCTTAATATTCGGCTTCGAGGTCTTCACTTATTGTGTAGGCTGAAGAAGATTCCCCGAATGACCCCGTACGTATGGAATCCTTGTCCTAGCGGTGTTCTATCGAAACTTTGCGTCGCGTCCCCTGCCACACCTAGGTGGAGTCGCGTTATCCATTGGAATTACCGTGGTTTCAGTTAATGGCTGTGGCGTAGTGAAACCAGGCGTACGTGGAAAAAAACAAGTGTGGTTTGCGCAGACATTGTCTCTGAAGCATGAAGCCTATAGTGAATCATAATTAATTGGATAGATAAAGGGTGATTTATTAAATGTATCGTCGAGTCTTTGATTCATTGGTCACTGAGATACAGAAGATACTCGCACTACTTGCCCTATAAAAAACCTCAGTGCAGTCCATTTCGATCTTTTCTGCGTCGACATCCTTCCATTGACTTGACGATTTCTTAAATGTTTGGATCCTGTTTATATGTATAATATATAAGAGCCTCGTAGATGTCTCCAATAGAGAAATCTTCACGAATTGACTCCTTTGCTTGCAAAACCCCAGAGCAGTCTATTTCGATCTTTATTGCGTCGAAATCCTTCCATTGACTTACATTTTTCTACTTAAAGAAAATAAGTATAGTTGTTTTCCATCACTTCAATTGTTGTGACTTTTAAACCCTATGTTGGTTTTTTTTAAATTGTGTCATTTTACTGTGGCCTACCTATGCCCAATTCACCAATTGTACACACCACGGTATTCGTTTATTAGATGAACCATTCAATAACCTCTATTCAAGTCCGTCTAAATGTAAAACTCTTCGACCGATGCGTAAGCCTACAAGAAAGGCGGCAGATTGCCATTCAATCATTCATGATTTGTCACCAACGCAGGAATAAGATGTCCGTTTTCGTGTGGAGTTGAGTTAATCGATCGTTTATTTGAGAATGTAAGAATATCGTTGTTAGAGTTGCATAACATTCGCTTATTTGGATTTGGAACGAAGTCCAGGTTATTCCAGCATTTCGAAGATGTCCCATTCGTCTATCCTGTGAAAAAAAATCAGTTACATCCTAGTCATGCTGAAATATCAATTTTCCTTCATTTTAGGACTGGTGTCGAGCTCCCAGGTAAATACAAAGATTTGCTTCAATTCTGATTTTAAAAAAATAACAGGAAAAGTCTCTTAGTATTATGATTCGCTACTTGTTGAAAACGTAAAAGAATAACATGTCTATAGTAATATTATTAAAGTCTGCAGTTACTAGCGAGGATTGAAAATCTGCTTGATAAACGTGGTCGAGACACCACACGAGTAATTCGTGATCTTAGGGACAACTTTGTGACCTTGACTAAAAATCCATTCAGTTCGCAATTTCTGTGCTTTCCACTAGGTCCAGCTGATCTTGTGGCAAAGGCCGTCAGCCATTGGGAAATAACGCTCTCATGGACGGCTCTTGCAGGGAATCCGTCCCTCCCAAACTTCTTTTTCACAACTGACAAAACAAGTTGGCATAAGATGCGAGACTTACTACAGATGCAACGAGCTGCTCCGCCAACAGCGGCCTCGACGCCTACACCGACTACGAGATGTCCCTGAAGGCGTGTGATAAGCCTTCGATCGAAGAGTCCACTCTCTGTACTGCTCAGTCAACGACACGCACGAAGACTCTGCCGCCAGGTAGGTTATCATGTGATGTATACCGCAATAGTCTTCTACATGTCCGAGCTTTGTGTTATTTTACTTGTGTGGTCTATACCATAAGACAGATCTTACGCTCCTTTGCAGCCCATACCATCGACAAGGGTCAACTGACACCAATTTGATATGCTAATAATTGAACTTAACGCCCTTATACTGTTCACTCTCCGATAGATTGTTCAACAGTAAACACGAATTGAAATAAATCGGATATCTTCTACGATAGAATAAATCAATTTCAAAAATTTAATTAATCGTAGACGTCACCAAATCTCGAAAGACGCCGTGTCATGAGATAAGCGCTTTATTTGCGAGTCATGGGTGGGGATTGAGTATTGGTGACAACCAAAACATATCAAACACAAGTTTTTTTGATCGAGCGGCCTTTCTAGCCTTTGCAAAATCGAGTACGTCCTGGCATGTGTGTTCGTGTGATGTTGCGCAGGTTTTTCTGCGAAAGAGATTTCATTTCTGCTATGCTTTTGCGTTTCACAGAAGACGGCAAATTAATAAGGCGAGGCCACGAAAATAGCACAAACTTGGTTGCGCGTGGAAAGGGCCATGTAATTTTGTAGTGAATTTTTCAAGGCTTGGAGCAAAAGAGGGCGTAAGCGCAGCTTTACTTGACTCCGAAATCGGCGACAGCGTCATTGCTTTTGGATTCAACTTAAAGGTAGATTCATGAAGACTCTTTGGGGATAGACGATTTGCACGACGTTTCAAGCGTGCCTATTGGCTAAAGCGCCGCTGTAACCTACCAATGACCATGCAAAAATGGGATGCGTTCGTGTTTTGGTGCATTAAATTCATTAGTACAATGCAGTTTCCGAAAAAGCAATACATCGAGGTCTATATTCCATTAGACCTATAAGATATTCCAGATTAATTAAAAACTGTTATTTTAAAGAGCGAAACGATTTCGGTCTCACTTTCATCTATTTAATCATGCAAAAACTAGCTCCAACCGAACTCGTAATCACTCCGGACAGCGATACACAGATAAGCATGATGTTGACAGCTCCGGCGTCAATTTCTTCGATGGACACACATCCGTCGTGCCATTAGGCCTCTATCGTAGATTTCTGTTTATCTTGGACATTTCTTTAACAAAGTGAGAATCGGTGAAACTCGAGTCAGTTTTAAATTATACTCGTTCTGAAGAGATGTTGAACCGACGTGAAGATTATAAGGCTTGGTTGTTGCTTCCAGAAAATATTTAACCAAGCAGACTGTTTTCGCGTTCGCACAAATTTACGAGAAATTTCCTTACATCTCATTAATCATTTGACCGACAACTAGCTCCATTCTACCTGGAACTCACTCCTCTCAGCGATAAAGAGATACAATTGGCATGGACAGCTCCCTTGTGGATGGCCGGCGTCAACAACTATTTTGCCAACACGAGTGGTGGCAGCCCTCAAAAGTGCGAGGTGGATGCAAATGCCGAAACCTGCAACATCAGTGGCCTCACTGCCTACACGAACTACGAAGTGTCGCTACAGGCGTGTGACAAAGTAGAGGGCACTGCGGACAGACTTTGTAGTATGGCAGTTAAGAAACCTACGAAGACCCTTCCTGCAGGTAGGCAAACAAGTTTTATCGGCGAATTGAAGTTGGAGTCTATCATAAATGCTGACAATTTCAACCATGTCAGTACACAACTTACAGATCGCGTCTATTGGGCAACCCGTCAATTACAGCTCTAATCTTCTTGTCAGACTGTCTTTATTGGACCTTACCTTGAATTATACCAAACCACACGCCCCAAGGCGATTGGCTCATTTAAGCCAATAGCGCTCTATTTACAAGGACCCACTATAACACTTACGAGTATAGGTTTTTTGTAAATAGGTCGTTCGCCTCTTAGATAACGCCCTGTTTAACTAACAGATGGCCATGCACGATGGAACACAGATGATGTATTTGAGGCATCCTACAGCTTATTCGAATGCGATTTCTAGCAGGCCATACCTTGCCGTCTATAGTCTATTTAAAATTGCGTTGCTTTAACAGAAACAGAGTGCGCTGAGAACAGACTCTGCATTAAAGACAAAGTCTTTTAAACATGTGTTGAGTTATTCCATTGGTCTTCTTGTTTTTCTACATCTTAATAACTCCTACAGACAAGGGGCTGATTAAACCGACCAACCTCAACTGTGGTCATGAGCGAAGTGGGTTTCGATTCCCGTGACCTTTTGACCCACCCATTGCTTCCGGAAACGATATGACACAAAGCGTATCGTAGAGACATATCAGATAGCAGGTGATCTTGTCAATTTCCTCAGCAAAGTAAAGTCAAGAAGTCAGCTGTCGCCACCGCATACCTGGAAGTGTACTCGTTCTGGAGTCCATATGACCCGACGTTAACTGGAACTTTGAATATTTCGCTTTTCTCGGACAAATGCAACAACAACGATGCTGTGGCTGCACTTTTCTAGACCACTCCAATGCGCAACGCATTCGCTAAAGCTTCCAAGCGTATAATTTGGCGATTTCTTGAAGTCATTTGTCGGTTGTATATACATTAGAATTATGCGAGTTTTAATGCTTTGCGAGAACTGCATATCGCAAATTATCGGGTAAAAAATAAAAATCTGAACACGAACGAGGAAACACAGGCTTTGTTCAATGGGAAATTGCGAATTATTCTATTTCATAATTGTTACGAAATGTACTCAAGAAAAGGTCTCTTCAAACTTGTGCTTATGTTGATTCGATAACATCATCATGCAGGTTTGCCTCATAACAACATATCCCGAGCCTCTTATATGCTACTGCGGGTACTCAAGTAATATAGGATTTAATTGTTTTAAACGGACCATTATTCAAGCATTGATTGTACCGGTCATTCGTATGACCAAGACTTGCAATAATGTGAAACAAAACTGGGTTTCTGCACGTCAAAATTGAATTTCTCACCAGATTCAACAAAGTTTATTGGTCTCTGTGGTTGGTTACTTTGTTTTGGCGCTAGAACATTGAATTTCGCATTTTTTAAATTGATAACACCTGCGTCGTTGTAATTTGTAACCAGGATGTCTTGAGGAGAGCTTTTTAGTTGATCGACTCATTTGCATCCAGCTGCCTGCCTATGAAAGCGTACGATAAAATTATTGTGTACTAATTTCTTCAATTCGCCATTTCTGTGCCCACCACTAGGTCCGATGAACCTCGTCGCAAAAAACTTTCAATTTCTGCAAATATTGCTGAGTTGGACCGCTCTTGGAGGGAATCCGCCCCTACCAAACTTCTTTTACACCATTGACGAAACAAGTTGGCATACATGCTCGGTAACCTCATACGCAACGAGCTGCTTCATCGACAGCGGCCTCGTACCCTACACCGACTACAACGTGTCTTTGAGGGCGTGTGAAAAGCCTTCGCTTGACTCCATCACTCTCTGTTCTGCTCAGTCAACGGCAAGCACGAAGACACATCAAGCATGTGTGTTTTCGAGTGTTGTTGCGCTGTTTTTCTGCAAAAGAAATTTTGTTTCTCCTATGCTTTTACGTTTCACCGAAAGCGGAAAATCAATAAGGCGAGACCACGGAAATTGCGCCAACTTAGTGGTGCATGGAAAGGGTTTTTTAATCTTGTCGTGACTTTTTCAAGACTTGGAGTGAAGGAGGGCGTTAGCGCAACATTACCTGATTCCGAAATCGGCGACAGCGCCATTGCTTTCGCATTCACCTTCTTCAACTTCAAAGTAGATTCATGTAGACTCTTTTGGGTTAGACGATTTGCCAGACGTTCCAATGCATGCTGGTAGCGTGCCTATTAGATAACGCGCCGCTTTAACCAACAAATGGCCATAATGGAATGCGTTCGTGTTCTGATTCATAATTAAAATGCAGTTTTCGAAAGGCAAAACATTGTTGTCTATATTCCAATCCAGTAAACCTATAAGATATACGAGTTTCTTTAAATGATTGTTGTTAAAGAGCAAAGGCATTCGGTCTCACTTTCATCTATTTAATCATCACACAACTAGCTCCAAACGAACTCAGAATCACTCCAGACAGCGATAAACAGATAACTATGACGTGGACAGTTTCCGAACCGATGACCGGCGTCAATTTCTACTACGCAGCGGTAAACAGATACGGACCAGAAGGAGACAATGCCTGTGAAGTTGCCTCGAATGCACCTCGAACCTGCACTATCAGCGGCTTCACTGCCTACACCTACACCTTTGGGTTTGTAGAGGCTTGTGACAAAAGGAGAAGACATCCTGACAGAATCTGCTCTAACTGGAATTCTGGTTATTTTCGGACCCTTCCTGCAGGTAGGTAAACACGTTTGGTCGGCGAATCTATCATTAAAAGCATCAACGTCGAGCGAACCAATTAGCGGGCATGAGCGACGACGTCCTGTCAATATGTGTGGAGTGTTTTCATTGATCGTCTGGGTTTTCTGCATCTTAACAACTCATGCACACAATGGGTTAGTTAAACAGACCTTCTTCAACTGTGGTCATGATTAAAGTTTCCTACAATAACCGAGATACAAAAAAAAACAAATTTGTTTGTCTTAATCACACTAAAAGATATATGGGTTTTCAATAATATTCCCGAGAATATTTGAACACGTCGCGTTCCCAAGTGCAAACCGTGAAGTTCTGACCTTGAAATCCAATCCAGGTATCTCAAGAATTAGATAGAAGATACAATTCACTGCACCATTTGGCTTTGTCTTAAATTTCTGTTTATCTGTGAAATATCCTGGACAATCCGTTAAAATCGAGTCAGTTTCAAATTATGCCCGTTCTAAAGAGATGTTGAACAGGCGCGAAGATAACCAAGCTTAGTTGTTGTTGCCGAAAATATGTCACCACGTTTTCGTGTTTAGAAACAATTGACGCGAAATTTAAAACTGAGGTTAACAACTTCCCAATGGCGCCGAAAAATCCACTGATTATTGTATGTAATGAATCAGGTGTAAGGTCGCGAGTATCAGTAAGCAATAAATGACCCTGCTTTAATGAGACACTTCGTTGCTTTTCAGCACTTTTTCGAAAACAGGCGTCAATAATATTTAGAACATGATTGATACCTTTTTGTTAATTAATAAGTTGTCGAGCAACCAAATTCAATCGAGGCTTCTGTCATCTCTTTAATCATTCGATTGATCACTAGCTCCAACCGACCTGAAACTCACTCCTCTCAGCGATACAGAGATGAGATTGGCATGGTCAGCTCCCACGACGATGACCGGTGTCAACATATTCTTTGCCATGACGAATGGGGGCAGTCCTCAAAAATGCGAGGTGGATGCGAATGCAACAACCTGCACCATCAGCGGCCTCACTGCCTACACGGACTACGAAGTGTCGCTACAGGCGTGTGACAAAACAGAGGGATCTTATGACAGACTCTGTAGTAAAGCGGCTAAGACAACTACAAAGACCCTTCCTGCAGGTAGGTTTTGAAGGGTTTGATTATTTTTTAGCGCGTCCCTTTTAAAATCAATTAGATTCCGGTGGGGTATTAATGTTTTTTTGAGGCGCATGGAAACGGAGTTTTTCATTTTTTCGTTTCTATTTTTTTTATGGTTGAATTGAATAAGAGTGTAGATTCCATTGAAATCAAATTGTTTCATTTATACCAATTCCGTTTAGCGTTTAATCAAACAGAGGCGTCGACCTTGAGCTTACCATTTCACCCATGTCGGTACACAACTGACAGATCGCGTCTATTGGGCCACTCATCAATGACTCATCCACTCTTCTTGTCAGTCTGTCTCTTCATTGGACCTTACCCTATATTATACAAAACCACACGCCCCAAGTCGATTGGCTTATTTATGATGTATTTGAGGCATCCTACGGCTTATTCGAATGCGATTTCTAGAAGGCCATACCTTGCTGTCTATAGTCTATTTCTTTACAAGAAACAGATGGCGCTGAGAACAGGCTCGGCAGTGCAGCAGTTTAGACGACGTCCTGTAAATGTGTGTAGAGTGATTCCATGCGTCGTCTTGTTTTTCTACATCTTAACAACTTATAACGACAAGGGGCTGATTTAACCGACTTTCCTCAACTGTGGTCACGAGCGAAGTGGGTTTCAATTCCCGTGACCTTTTGACCCTCCCATTGCTTCCGCAAACGAGATGACACGAAGCGTATCGTAGAGACATATCAGATAGCAGTTGATCTTGTCAATTTTCTCAGCAAAGCAAAATCAAGAAGTCAGCTGTCGCAACCGCATACCTGGAAGTCTATGTGAACCGACATTTACTGCAATGAGCTTGGAACCACTTGAATATATCCCTTTTCCCGGACACATGCAACAACAGCGATGCAGTGGCTGCACTTTTCTAGGCCAAACAAATGCGCCATGCATTCGCCAAAGCTTGTAAAAGTTTCACCGGAAAAGATTTATCAAGATTTAAAATATGAAAATAATTGATTTCAGTAGACGGTTATCATAAAAGCAAATTATTTGTGTTGCAGCTGCTTCTGCTTTCCCGGTGGTTGCTGTGGCCGTTGGCGTTACCATGGGCCTCCTCCTTCTCCTCCTCATCATTCTACTCGTGGTGTTCCGCCGTCGCATTCCATGCTTCTGGAAGTGACCATTTTAGGTACGATATTTGCGGCCATCTGAAGGCAGCATCACACTAAGCATCTAAACGTTAAACCAGTTTACCTGAATCTGAATCATGCCAAAATATCTCACGCAAGCTGTTTTTGCATTTTAGAATAATCAGTCAACTCTGGATTTGTAATTCTATGTTGCTCCCGCCTTCCTTGAACCTTCTTTTAACTTTTCAAATCTCGATCCTCTTAGTAATAAATCAATGACCTTTACAGACCATTGTAATTTTGCTTACACAAGCCTTTTGATTGAATAAAAAACGCTAGGTTTTCCTCTCACATTGAAATTTTTTGAGGATTCTGCGAGCATGTGTGGTCCGAATGCCCAAACATAGGAATTGAATAAATTCGGTTGGGGCTGAAGAATGTCATCCACGGAATCCAACTACAGGTAGTGAGGTTGAACTTAGGTAAAGATAAGTATTATGTCTTGAAGAAGCCCTACCGTATTAAAAAAGAAGAAGTTAATCTGCAAATTGACCAATTGGCAGAAATAGTTAAAGAGGCTTTCGCATCCAGGGTGGATTGTGAAGGGATTTATGTCGAAGGCTGCTTTCGCAATATAAAGGGGTAAATTCCAATATATTGTCATTTAAAATCGATTTTATAAACACCCTTAAGTCTAGGCAGGTGTATTGCTTTCCGGTTAAATCGACCATTTAAATGAATCTAGCTGGATCCTCCAACACGTTGCTGTGGCCCAGTTGACCCGTGCTGGAATACAGATTTATAGCGACATATGTAATTCAAGCACATTAATTTAAAAGCGATTTAAACTCTTCTACTGCTAAGAGTGAATATCAGATAGATAGATTGATTGATGGACGCGTTGCTGTGGCATTGCTTCGCGTTCCAGTCAATCCATCGGGCGGCACTTAATCACCCTAGACTCTATGGCCTAGAGGTATGATCGCGCAGATTGTCTACAATTGCTGATCTCGGTCATCTGGTCCTGGCTGTGTAGTCGACGTAATTCTTGTTTTGTCGGCAACCGCCCGTTGCATTCGATGAATTCGACACAACGCTCGCGGACTTTAACTCCGGCACTCAGATAATGGACTAATTCATTGAAAATCCGTCGTTTTTTTTTCAAGTTGCCCCTATTTTGGTCGCTTCGGTCTTGAAGGGTAAATATCCACCCATTCTCTTTTCTGTAACGCCCGGGGTTTACAAATTCTAGGCGCTCAGAAATCTGGCGTTGACTGGCTTGGAACCCAGATTCTTCTCACCAGAGAGCCGGCAAGTATAAATACGCCGCTCAACCGTTACTGCGACATGGTGAAGGAATTTGTATTCGGTCACTTTAAAAATAATTTTACTTTATTAAATATAATTTGGATAGAAGATGTATGTGTTGGTCTGGCATCAAGACTGTTTTGAAAGGATATCAAGAACCAAATATATTTTAAGGATCATTATGAAACGGTAGCAGCCTCGAAATTCAAAAAAAAAGTACCTTACGGCTTCTTCAAAATCGATATTCGAGACGTTTCCCAATTTCGTTATTATATATTCTTTAAGACGACCATTCTATGGTTGTTCTGGGTGGGGAATTGCCAAGTGTCAGCAGAAATCCCGATCCTTAATGCACAGTGAGTCCTTTTATTCGAATTACCCGAAAATGACCGATCGTTTGAACATTTGGTCACTTCGGAAGTAGTTTAATGACACACCGGCAAACGAAATTAGTCTTTGCCCATCTTTGTGTCCACAGTACACGGATGTTTTGGGCGCCTATATCAACGCATCGTTCGTGCGTCGTCCGGAATTCACGGCCAATGGGGAGGCGCGTATCGCGGCGTCCAGCGTCCCGCCCGACTACATCGCCACCCAGGGACCCCTGCCCGAAACGACGGCGGACTTCCTGACCATGGTCTACGAACAGAAGTCTCCCCTCATCGTGATGCTCTGCCTGTAGGTTTTCAGCGTGCAACCTTTTTTCTCCAGTGGGGGCCGGCCAAGTGTCGTCGATATTGTCTTAATTTATCCACGTTAAGGTCACAGCATGCGCTGTGGTGTGCGTTAGCCAATGGGGTGCCAGTCCAATGGATTTCATGCGTCTGGAATAAATAAACACACCAATTAAGGTCACTGCATATCCACAGAATTGTTTGACATTTTTGTAATAACTAAAGGGGATAACAACATCTGGGAGTACTCTAAGATTCGTTTTCCCGCAAATTTTACATTGTTAGAGTTCATGTGCAAATCGTGTTGTACGCCTTCGTTCCCAAGAGTTGCAGGTTGCGGAAATCAAATTAAATTGGGTAGATTAAGGTTGATTAATTCGAAGTATCGGCGAGCCTTCCATTAATTGTCCTCTGACATACAGAAGATACTTGAAGCAATACGAGACAGGGGATCTCGATCAAAATCTCGCCGTATATCACGCGACCCCGAAATCCCAGCCAAGGTACTGGCACACTTGAAAAAGAGATGAACACATTTGGGACTTTTGTTCGGTTCACGGGTTTGATTTGTTACTGTGGTATCTGGTTACTATCCGTATAAACAACCTAAACAACACGTTTGACGAGCATGGATCCTGTTTAGAATCCAGTTTTAAATATAATACATAACGGACTTGAGGATGTCTAGAATAAAGAAATCTTCACGAATTGACTCCTTTCTTTGCAAAACCCCAGTGCAGTCTATTTAGATCTTTACTGCGTCGAGATCCTGACGATTTCTGAAATCCGACGTTACATCTTTCTACTTAAAGAATTTAAGTATAGTGGTTTTCCATGACTTCAATTGTTGTGACTGTTTAACCCTATGTTGGTTTTTTTAAAAAGGTGTCATTTTTCTTTGACCGACCTATGCCCAATTCACTAGTTGTAAACACCTCGCCAATCGTAGATTTTATGAACCCTCGAATCATCTCTATTCAAGTTCATCTAAATCTAAATCTCTTCGACCAATGTGTAGGCAATACCGTTTACTTCATTTTAGGGTTGATGTCAAGCTCCAAGGTAAATACAAAGATTAGCCTCAATTCTGATTCAAAATACAAGGTAAAGTCTCTTGGTATTATAATTCGCTACTAGTTTAAAAGTCAAACAAATAACCTGTACATTGTAATATTATGAAAGTCTGCAGTTACTTGCGCGGATTTAAAATCTCCTGTTTATTGCACTTGAATGTGGGCGGTTATCAAATGGATTGTTTTGTAGCGACTCGCGCTTTCCCGGCGTCAGTAACTTCTTTTCCACCGCGAATGGAGGAAATACTGAAAAATGCGACGTGAATGCGCCGTTAACCATCTGCCCCATCAGCGGCCTTGGCGCCTACACGGACTACGAGGTGTTGCTGTGGGCGTGAGATGCGAAATTGGGCACTTCTGATCGTGTTACCCGTCCATGGTCTACGAACAGAAGTCTCCTCTCATCGTGATTCTCTGCCTGTATGTTTTCAGTTCGCAACCAATTTTTCTTCAGGGACTATAAACTCAAGACGATCATGTGTTCCTAAAAAAACCATATTTTTTCGACTTAAACAGCTACGAGAGCACCCGTGCGTTTTAGATGTGAAAATTGTCTTTTAGTTCGTTTTTCACCTCCTCTGGTGAAACTAAAAATCGGGACAAATACGGAATGGCCGAATTGCGATATGCTTCCGTTCTTGTGTGCATTGAACGGTAGAGACTACGCATTGGTCGAAGAGATTTACATTTAGATAAACTAAAATAGAGGGGATGGGAGGGGTCACTTAAAATAGGAGCAGCGATCTTTGAAGTGGCGTTGAACCATGATTTCTTGAATGAAGAGCATAGCCAGGCCACTAGAAAACGAGTTTATTTTAAAAAGCCTATAAAGGGTTAAAAAGTCAGAACTTATAAGGCCGGGGAAAATTACTGGAGAACAATATACAATAAGGGGAATTATGTAGGCATGGGCAAAGGTTTTTATATGGCTAGAGCTTTAACGTAGTCTCTTTAATCGGCGAACTAGGAAGCAAAGGCGACGGCATTTACAAAACACAGCATCCACACGATAACTCCATGATAACCGACTGTTAAAAATTACGCCAAGGAATTTCGATTTTGAGCTCGAAGTGAAATTATTGAGTAAAGGGATTTCTGGAGTGTAAAAAGCCGCTGTCAGGGAAAATGTACTAGAGATGCATTTTGATGGATTCAGCAAAAGACACTTCTCCAAAGACCACTCGGGTACCTCAGTGACTGCCTGCTCGAGCTGTTGAGAATTACCAGCCGTCTTTCATGCATGGCATAAAGTCAAGTCATCTGCGTATTTTATAAGTGTCACGTCGTTCGGGGACGGAAGGCTAGACGTGCGCCTTGTAGTACACCGCAATTATTTGGCAAGGATGTGGAGGCTTCTTGCATGTCAACGTCAATTCGAAAACTAGTTTTGAAACCAATTAATTAACCATCCTTCAACGCCATCTTCACATAGTTGAGAAAGGATGCGAGAGCGTGAGCAGAAGTCCAAGAAAACCCCCTTGACGGCTTTCGCTTCAGCATCAAGTGAAGAGTTGAGTGTGCGCGATAACGTAGCCACGGCGTCCAGAGTGCTTCTATTTGGTTTATAAGCAAACTGAAACGGGTCTTCGGCAGTTTTAAGCGTTTCATACAATTTAGGGAGGACGTACTTCTCAATCACTTTCAGCCACACAGATGAGTTGGCGATAGGTTTTAACTGCATAGGTCCCGCGGAACCATTGGCCGGTTTCGCAATGGGTGTTATAGCGACATCTCTCCATTCCGAAGGAAAGGAGCATTCTCCTAACGTCAGCGGATTTGAAGATAAAGCCATCGTTCATGGCATCAAGTTCTAGGGCACAGCTTGGTAGATATGGGCGTCGGGTTCCTGTCAATCTGTTAAGAATTTTCCAGAGGTCACCGGGTTTCGATGTTCTGAACAGCTCATCTACAAATATCTTGAAACGGCTATTTACCTCAGCTGTGATCCTGCTCGAAATTGGTTTAATTTCTCGGTACCTCCCCTGGCGACAAAGTCGTTTCTTTTTCGACTCAGCCGTTTCATAAATAGAGAAGATATGATACGGAGGGTGAGGGATAGTTCCGGGAGTGGACAATGCGTATAGTGCAAAAACCGGCGATAACTATTGATATTGTCTATCTCCATATCGAAGTCGGAATCCTCGAAAACGTTGGGGTCGGTTGTGGCAACGGCATCTCTTAAATTACACTGGTTCTGGAATCAGTGAGAACGGATATGTTTTGGACAACGTTGATGGTTTTTTTTATCGTTGCCATATATTTTCGGTAGACAAACAACGATGCAGTGGTCCGAATGGGCTAAAGTTGCACGTTTACGAAATGAATTCAGAGAAGAATCGTACACAAATATGTGGTCAAGAAGATTCCCTTCGCGTGTAGGAATAGGCGCAGAATTAAAATCACAACACAGTCAAATAAAAGAATCATCCATAATTGAAGAAAAAAAGGTATTATGGAATCATAAAACTTAGATATGTCTGCTCTGGTAGAAGATGGAGGATATACAAGTTAAAGACTGTCCGACTTGCAGTTTTGAAGAGACCTTGGATAGCACATAACGCAAACGCATTCAATAGCACCAGCAGCATAGCATAAAACCTTTTTTGTTCGACTTTGACCAGCTGAGATTTATGCAACTCGCGACACCACCCCCTTTGGATTTAACGCTGCGCATTCTGTCTTGACGAAAGCATACGAAATTCTCTGTCATAAATATGCGATCCAGATTGATTTCCCAGAAAAAAAGGGTTCTTGTATACAGACCCGCCAACAGGTTTAAACAGAGCAGTTGCTATCAGAGTGTGAAAATCATCAACTTTGTTGAGAATTCGACGCACATTCAAGGAAACAAGAGCTGGAAGTGATGTTTTTGCAGGATAGCGACTGCGAACAGCACTGCGGCAACCAGCTCGGTGCTTCAGCTTGGTGTTAATTACTGGTTGTTGGGGGAGTGCAGCAGTTGTCGAGACAAAACCGCTCTACTTAATCGGTGTCTTTTTACACAATAACCTGTGAGACAGCGATTAAGACTTTAGAAAGGTCTCAGATAAACTTGAGTCAACAATAAAGTGTTTGCAGTATTCGGTGAGGTGGTTTCGCGAGTAATGGCCCTACACCGTTCGCTACACTTGAGATTCTTCTCTTTTTCCATTAATCACGCTATTTTCTTTCTTCGC
Organism: Proteocephalus fallax; assembly: GCA_028672205.1. Lineage (NCBI taxonomy): Eukaryota > Metazoa > Platyhelminthes > Cestoda > Proteocephalidea > Proteocephalidae > Proteocephalus > Proteocephalus fallax. The sequence continues at coordinate 44,489 of JAPUBX010001899.1, read as the reverse complement.
GCAAATGTGGACGTCGCACTCAAACAACCCTATTACACGACTTAACCGCTCGCATCCCCCCGTTTTCTCAACACACATCGACAATCAATCTTTTTGCCATCGAATTACGAAACCAGGAAGAGGCTGCTTTTTAAGATATTGTGTTATTGGAACGAGCAGTGGCGTTTTTTGTTCAACATTATTGGTTCACATTGTACCCCTATTGTCCCACTACTCTACTCTTCAAATGTGCAATTCATGATCACAGCATGCCCATCGATTACAACTTGTATGAAAAAATAAGCACACACTGACAAATCGAGGGACTTACGAAACCAGACGCAACGACCCAATACTCAACAAATATACCGATATGCAGGGTTTTTACCGGAATATTACTATTTGATTGACTGATTTTATGATCACATTTATTCCCATGGGACATACCTAGCCGAAAACTCCACCCCATTGCGTTCATCCATTAGTTAATATATATTTTATAAGTTACTTCCACATACCCAAAGGACGTAAGCAAATCCGTAAAACTACCTTAGGACGACATCTTTCTGTATAAATTGTTATCTGTCCGTCTAGGAATGCTTTTTATGTATATTCGATTCCGTCTTTTTCCGATTCGTATGTTGGTGCGTTTCATAAGACGACAGCTTAAGACACGAATAGGCCAGCCTTCTCGAATATTTTGCTGAGAACACAATCGAATGAATCCCGAAAAAATATATCGAATGAGCTATGTCTTTTGCATTCCATTTTGACCCAGTGTGGCCAGTCTTCAGTTCAAAGAAACACAACCTGTGCTTCTTCCTCAATATAAACCATGAAGACACTACCGGCAGGTATGTTTTAACGCGATATTAGCCTTTATAGAGTCTCGCGTTTTTTTGCGTGCAATCGGCCAGCGGCGCTTGTTCCGGACCGAAGTGTGGCGAGAACGGGGCCATGACATCGAAAGTAGTTATCATTTGCTCATAACCCACAATGTGCGGGTCCTTATTACTTTTGCAATGTTTGGGAGCGCTTTGGAGAGTAAGTGTGTCCGAGGACACACAGTCAAATGGGGCGTTGAACAAGTCCCGTGGAAATATGTTACATGTGCAATGCCAAAACTTCTCTATTCAGAGGGGAAATAGCAGTCGGCGAGGGAATTGGTTTTACCATTTTATTGTCGATGTGAGGAATTTCGCGGTTAAAGATTTCAGAAATGCGCGCCCGTTACAGACATGTTTGAACTGGTGAGGCCTACAAAACCTTTTGAAGAGAACTGTTTCAGCGTGAGACAAAATATTGCAGTGAAGCGGTTGCCACCGTACGTCGCCCTCAGTAACAACCACGAAGATACTACCGGAAGGTATGTTTAACGCGATGTTTACCAAAACCGAATTTTGGTGCGGGGCCGTTGACGGCCACCACCATCAAAAATAAATTATTTTGCTTTTTTGTTAGAAAACTGTTCTTTCAAAATATCTACATCGATCTTTGTACTGCATTTTGGAAGAAAAAAATAACGTCTGTTATAACTCATCAATTTCATGGATTTACCCTTGAATAAACGAAAATACTCGCGAAAACAGCTCACTGAGTACCGCAAACACTTGATTGTCGACGCAAGTCTTTCTGGATCACACATTTATGCCAGAGAATTTCGAATGCTTTCGTCAAGACAGAGGGGTCGGCGTTAAATCCAAAGGTGGTGGTGTCGCGATTTGCATCAATCTCAGCTGGTCAAAATCGAACAAAAGGGTTTTCTGCTATGCAGCCAGTGCTATTGCATGTGTTGGGGTTACGTGCCATCCAAGGTCTCTTCAAAACTGCAAGTCTGTGACTGTCTTTAACTTGTATATCCCCCCATCTTCTACCAGAACAGACATATCTAAGTTCTATGATTCGCTTATACCTTTTATTTCTTCAATTATGGATGATTCTTTCATTCTACTGTGTGGTGATTTCAATTCTGCGCCTATTAGCCCTCTTCTTACACTTGGTCTTAACACCATAGTCAATTTTCCTACACGTGAAGGGAATCTTCTTGACCACATATTTGTGTCCGATTCTTCTCTGTATGCATGTCGTAAACGTGCACCTTTAGCCCAGTCGGACCACTGCATCGTTGTTGGTCTACCGAAAATATATGGCAAGGATAAAAAAACCATCAAAGTTGTCCCAAACCCAAACAACTTCGTATCCGCTCTCACTGCCTCCAGAACCAGTGCAATTTAAGAGATGCCGTTGCCACAACCGATTTCAAAGTTTTCGAGGATTCCGACTTCGATAAAGAGATAGACAATATCAATAGTTATCTCCGCTTTTTGTACGATACGCATTGTCCACTCACGGAACTATCCCTCACACCCCGTGTCATATCTTCTCCATTTCTGAAACGACTGAGGCGAAAAAAGGAACGACTTTGTCGCCAGGGGAGGCATCGAGAAATTAAACCAATTTCGATACAGATCACAGCTGAGGTAAATCGTCTTAACAAAATTTTTGCAGATGAGCTGTTCAGAACATCGAAACCCGGTGACCTCTGGAAAAATCTTAACAGATTGACAGGAACCCGCCGCCCATATCTACTAAGTGGTGCCCTAGACCTTGATGCTCTGAACGATGGCTTTATCTTCAAATCCGCTGACCATTCCGCGGTACCTCTCGTCAGATCTCTTAATCCCAGCGCTTTCCTGCCCGCTCACGAATCCTCGATCTCCCAAATTTTGGCTGGCCTCAAGAGCTCCACAGCGGCTGGTCCCGACAGGGTCCCCCCGCGATTCTTAAAATCTGTCACCGGGAGATTTCTCCGTTTGTCACCCAGCTCGTCAATCATTCCTTAGGAGAATGCTCCTTTCCTTCGGAATGGAGAGATGTCGCTATAACACCGATTCCGAAACCGGCCAATGGTTCCGCCGGACCTGTGAAGTACAGACCTATCGCCAACTCATCCGTGTGGTTAAAAGTGATTGAGAAGCACCTCCTCTCTAAATTAGATGACACGCTTAAAGCTGCAGATGACCCTCTTCAGTTTGCTTATAAATCAAATCGAAGCACTCTGGACGCCGTGGCTACGTTATCGCACACCGTTCACTCTTCACTCTGAACTGTTAGCCAATGAGACGAGTAGACCATGGAAGAGTGTTACGTGATTCGGTGTGTGTTGGTGCGAGTTTTACTTGAGGGTCGCCAGATGCCAATAAACGTCGTATGTGATGTTTCGGGCATCCCTTGACAAACAAAAGGATTCCGACGAATAATAATCTCGGTTTTAATAACACGATTAATGTAACGAGGACAAGAACTTAAAGAACGAAAACAAACTAAGAGTTCCTGTTTTATCTTTTGGGGTGGGAAGAAAATCGGCAAATAAATAGACGCATCGAGACTGACTAGAATGAGGAGAAAAGAAGGTTTCTCTTAATGCACTTAGTTGAGCGAGAAGGTGGGGTCGTTATGGTTGGGCGCTATTCCGTATGTATATATTTATAGAGACTTAAGGGAATGGAACGGTATTGGGCCACTTATTTAAGGATGATTGGTTGTTCATTCACAAGGTCGTTATTGGTAGTTAATCCTTTTAAATGGAAGATTTGACTCATCGTAAAAATATGTTATCGACCCCTTTTTATAAAACGCTTGTAATTGATTGAACGCTTTTCATTTCGGATTCCATTGACTCACTTAAGTAAAACTTATATATGTATAAATACACAAATAAATCCCCTTACATCGTGTTTTTTTTACCTGAATACCCGCTGTCCTTTTTAACTGTTTTCTTCAGAACCGGTTTCTGGTTTGTGCGGATTGAAGTACGGGATCATAGCTGCATCATACAAGCCACCCCCGTACATATATGTAAAATCCAGCCCTTGTGTTTGAAGTCTATCTGTTTATTCCCGGTGTTGGTTGGTCTTGTTTAGAAAAAAAGACAAACGTAATAAAATATTTGTTTGTCCAAGACAATTCTGCAAATTCAAACTCTATCCCAGCGGAACAGTCACGGTTGTCTGTTAGAGCACTTCTGTCGTCAAGGCTGATGCATCGCCCTCGAATAACAATATGCAACATTTATGACCTTTAAATTTGAGTTTTTTAATTCAATTTAAATGTATAGATATATCATATTCCCAGTATAAAAAATAATTCGTCATTATTTATAGAAACAGTTTTGTTTAAATCAAATGTTGTATTACTTTCAAGGTCACACGCACTTATAAACCCCAATTTTCGAGATGAGGAATAAAGGCTTCGGAATCGGTTTATCCATAATTCTATATACACTGACAACCAGCAAGTTAATTTTTTTAAAGTTTTTGCAGGCAAATAAATTGTGTTTGACACAATTGATATTTTAATTCTGATAATATTGTTAGACGACCTAATTAATAAAATGATATTCGTCAGAAAAACGGTGAATAATACTCCATTTTGCATTTGTTAAAGTAAGCGATCGCTTGCCTTCTATTTACCTATACCAAATTACAGTTAGACTTGCCGTTGGCACGTGTCGGCGGAATAGCAATTAATTTGCTAATTCTGAGCCGTGGGTAGAATATCTTATGCATTCTCGATTACGGTTCGATATATATCTAGTTGTTCGGGGCAAATATTCCTAATGTTAAATATACATGGTTCACCCCGGACTAGTTGGATCCTCGAAACTTCGGATAATCTTCCGCATTACCTTTTGCGGTAGATATTCGTCGATACGACATAACTTTCTTTACATTTTAAAGTAATTGATGGTTTTTTATCTTGTTTATCAGTTTTCTTTACATTTCCTGGACTAAAAAATATATCTATGCTTGTGCTTTTAGATTTTACCGTTAATGCGGTACTTACAACTGGACGGTGCGTTATTTTCATTAAATATGAACATAATATTAATTTTCTATCGAACAATATTTTTTTAAATAAGCATTACACATGTTTTGTAAGACGTCTGGTTTCGTAAGTCCCTCGAATAGTCAGTGTGTGGTTATTTTTTCATACAAGTTGTAATCGATTGACAGGCTGTCATTATGAATTGCATATTTTAAGAGTAGAGTTGTTGGAGAACTGGGGTATTCAAGGGGATACAATATGAACCAATAATTTTAAACAAACACATGACTGCTATGGTGTCGAAGTATGTACTTCTTTGGAACAAATACTTTAAATTTACCAAAAACAAAAAAAAGATGCAGAAAGTGTCGCCTGCACGTATGTGATGTCGAATAAGTTAACAGGAATAAGCGAAATAACAGAGTTTATTTGCAAGAAAAGCGAATTAAACCCTCGAAGCATATCGCGTTTAACGAACGCGTAAGTACGGCTATTTAAAGGCTCCCTTCAATTACGGGTTTGTGTAGAGGCAAAGAAACAACCCTGAGATGGACGGATGTGGTTGGTCGAGTTTTCTACGCGGTTCCTGGAGCATCTGGGAGGAATTTCTTTGTGATATAGTCGGTCTTCGCGTACCATTGTATTGCATATTTGTCAGCTATGTTATTGGTACTCAGCCATGTTTCTCTTAAGCTGTGTTCATTTTCATCTCTTGGTTAAAGCCGAGAAAGGTTTTTCCGATAAGTTTCATCGAATTGATTTTACCATCAATTTTGAAAGGGTACGATTTAATTTGTAACTGTTGGACTGCTTCATTAATAAAATAATAAACATTTACAGTCTCATTACACACGATATTTCTAACATTTTTTAATCAGCATCGAGGTTGTCACTAATTGTGTATGGTGAATGCGATTCCCCGAATCACCCTTCAAGTAGAGAATCCTTTTTTTAGCGGAGTTGAATCGATACTTTGCATCGCGTCACCTGCCACACCTAGGTGGAGTCGCGTTATCCATTGGAATTACCGTGGTTTTAGTAAATGGCAGTCTTGTAGTGAAACCAGGCGCACGTTATCTCTACCAGTAAGTGGTAGAAAAACAAGTGTGGGTAGCGTAGCAATTGTCTCTGGAGAATGAAGCAATACGAGACGGGGGATCTCGACCAAAATCTCGCCGTATATCACGCGACCCCAAAATCCCAGCCAAGGTACTGGCACACTTGAAAAATACATGAAAACATTTGAAACGTATGTTGGGTTCACGGAGTAGAGAATTCTTTTCCTAGCGCTGATCAATCGAAACTTTGCGTCGCGTCACCTGCCACACCTAGGTGGAGTCGCGTTATCCATTGGAATTACCGTGGTTTCAGTATATCGCAGTCGTGTAATGAAACCAGACGCCAGTCATCTCAACCAGTCCGTGGGAGAAAAAAAGAACTGTGGGGAGCGTAGCAATTGTCTCTGGAGAATGAAGCCATGGAGTAACACGAGGCGGAAATCATAATTAATTGGGTTGATTAATTCGAAGTATCGGCGAGCCTTCGATTCATTGGCCCCTGAGATACTTGAAGCAATATGAGACACGGGATCTCGATCAAAATCTCGCTAAATACAAAACCCTAGTGCAGTCTATTTCGATCTTTATTGATTTGACATCTTTCCATTGACTTTACGATTTCTGAAATGTAACGTAACATCTGTCTACTTAAAAAAGTAAGTAGATTGGTTTTCCATGACTTCAATTGTTGTGCCTTTTTACCCTCTGTTTGTTTTTTTAAATGGTGTCATTTTAATCTGGCCCACCTATGCCCAATTCACTAGTTGTACACACCTCGCCATTCGTATATTACCCGAACCCTTGAATCACCTCTATTCAAGTTCATCTTAATGTAAAAGTCTTCCACCGATGCGGAGGCGATACGCTGAGTAAATCGATCGTTTATTTGAGAATGTAAGAATCTCGTTGTTAGAGTTGCCTTACATTCGCTAATTTGGATTTGGATCGAAGTCCAGGTTTTTCAAGGATTTCAAAGATGTCCCATTCTTCTATCCTGAGCATAACGTAATGTGAAGAAAATTCAATGACTCTCTAGTCATGTTCAAATATTCCGTTTCCTTCATTTTAGGGTTGATGTCAAGCTCCCAGGTAAATACAAAGATTTGCTTCAATTCTGATTCAAAATAACAGGAAAAGTCTCTTAGTATTATAATTCGCTACTTGTTGAAAACGTAAAAAAATAACATGTATATAGTAATATTATGAAAGTCTGCAGTTACTAGCGGGGATTTAAAATCTGCATAATAAACGTGGTCGAGACACCACACGAGTAATTAGTGATCTTGGGGAAAACTTAGTGACCTTGACTACAAATCCATTCAATTCACCATTTCTGTGCCTTCCACTAGGTCCGGCTGACCTTGTGGCAAACGCCGTCAGCGATTCGCAAATAACGCTGACATGGACTGCTCTTGGAGTGAATCCGCCCCTCCCAAACTTCTTTTACACACTTGACAAAACAAACTGGCAAGCATGCAAGACTAACGCAGAGGCAACCAGCTGCTTCATCGACAGCGGCCTCGCCGCCTTAACCGACTACGAGGTGTCCCTGAAGTCGTGTGAAGGTCCTTCGGTTGACGCGAGCAATAAATGTTCTGCTCAGTCAACGGCAACCACGAAGACTCCGCTGGCAGGTAGTTTTTCGTGTTACTTTTACCTGTCTCGCATTCAACCTATTAAATAAACATCAGTTTATTCCAAGAAAAAGACACAAATGATCATTAAACACTACATCCGCGATGCAAGTGGTAGAACAGTACTTCCTCGTAATGCATTTACACTTGTTATTCACTATGAGATACAAGAGGCTGTCAAAGTAATCTTGGTTATTGGAATGCTAAGACGGAGGCGTCCGTTACGCTTCCGGAAGCGAGATGACACAACCGGGTTTGCGTATCGACGAGACGTATCAGATAACAGTTGATCTAGTCAATTTCCTCAGAAAGTAAAATCAGGAAGTCAGCTGTCGCCACCGCATGCCTGGAAGTTTACTCGTTCTGGAGTCTATGTGAACCGACATTAACTGCATTCAGCTTTAAACCACTTGAATATTTCGCTTTTCCCGGGCACATGCAACAAAAACGATGTAGTGGCTGCACTTTTCTAGGCCACACTAATGCGCCATGCATTCGCCAAAGCTTCCAAACGTACGACTTCATTTAACCAATTTGGCGATTTCTTGAAGTCATAGTATTAAACATAGGCAAAAACGACCAAATTTTATTTCTTTAATTTTACGATGACTAGCTCCAACCGACCTCCAGGTGACTCCTGTGAGCGATACACTGATAACATTGACGTGGACAGCTCCCACGACGATGACGGGCGTCAACTACTTTTTTGCCATCACAAACGGAGAAAATCCTCAAAAATGTCAGGTTAATTCGGGTGTTACAAACTGCACTATCAGCGACCTGACCGCCTACACGTACTACGATGTGTCGCTTCGAGCGTGTGACAAAGTAGAGAGCGAATCAAACAGAATCTGCTCTGCGGCGGTTTCGAAGATAACAAAGACCCTTCCGGCAGGTAGGTAGTGAATGGCAGTGTTCTTTTGTCCATGTGTCGGTTGTATATAAATTAGAATTCGGTGAGGTTTAAAAGCTATGCCGAGAATTGCATATCGCAAATTATCGGGTAGAAAATAACAATCAAAAGACGAACATGGAAAAACATGGTTTTTTAATGGGAAATCACGAATTCTTCTTTTTCATCATTGTAACGAAATTTAATCAAGAAAGGTTCTCGTCCAACTTTTGCTTTTGTAGATTCGAATACATTTTCCTCCGCGCCATGCAGGTTTGCCTCATAACAACATATCCCGCGCCTCTTATAGGCTACTGCGGTGACTCAAGTAATATAGGATTTAATCGTATTCAACTGACCAGTATTCAGACATTGATTGTACCGGTCAAACCAATCATTCGTCCGACCAAGACTTGCAATAGTGTGTAACAAAACTGGGTTTCTGCACGTCCAGATTGAATTAATAATGTTATGGATTTCTGACCAGAGTCTACAATGTTTATGGGTCTTTGTGGTTTGTTACTTTGTTTTGCCGCTAGACGATTGAATTTCGAATTTTATAAATTGGTTTAACCTGCGTCGTTGTTACTTTTAACAAGGATGTCTTGAGGAGAGATTTTTAGTTGATCGACCCATTTACATCCAGCTGCCTGCCTATGAAAGCGTACGATAAAATTATTGTGTACGAATGTCTTCAATTCGCCATTTCTGTGCCTTCAACTAGGTCCGGCTGATCTTGTGGCAAAGGGGTCAGGCGGTACATCAATAACGCTGGCATGGACTGCTCTCGGAGGGAATCCGCCCCTTCCAAACTTCTTTTACAAAACTGACGAAACAGGTTTGCAAACATATTGGTATCCATGCGCGGTGATCTCAGACGCAACGTGCATCTATAGCAACACAGGCCACGTCGCCTACACCGACTACGACGTGTTCCTGAAGGCGTGTGATAATTCTTCGATTGTCTCGACAACTATCTGTTCTGCTCTGTCAACGGCAAGCACGAAGACTCCTCAAGCAGGTGTGTTTTCGCGTGATGTTGCGCTGATTTTTCTGCCAAAGAAATTTCATTGCCGCTATGCTATTACGTTTCACTGAAGACGGCAAATCAATAAGGCGAGACAACATGAATTGCACCAACTTTGTGTTGCGTGGAAATGACCATTTAATTTTTTCGTGACCTTTTCAAGGCTTGGAGTGAAGGAGGGCGTTGATTCTGAAATCGGCGACAGCGCCATTGCTTTCGCATTCACCTTCTTCAACTTCAAAGTAGATTCATGTTGACTCTTTGGGGTTAGACGATTTGCCAGACGTCCCAATGCATGTTGGTTCCGAAAGGCAATACATTGGTGGTCTATCATCCATTACATTAGACATACAAGATATAGGAGTTTCTTTAAAAAATGTTTTTTAAGAGCGAACGCATTCGGTCTCACTTTCATCTATTTAATCATGCCACAACTAGATCCAACCGAACTCATAATCACTCCAGACAGCGATACACAGATAACCTTGACGTGGAAAAATCCCCTACCGATGACCGGCGTCAAATTCTTCTATGGATACACATACGACAGCGAATCAAGGGTCTGTGAAGTTGCCTCGAATGCCAAAACCTGCACAATCAGCGGCCTCATTGCTTATTGGGATTATTCCGTGAGTTTCGAGGCGTGTGACAAAGCACACGGCACTCTGGACACAATCTGCTCTCGAGATGCTTGGGGGAGAACACATACCCTTCCTGCAGGTAGGTAAACGCGCATCGTCAGCATATTTAGGTATGAATTTACTGAACAAATTAAGAATCGCTGAAAAACGAATCAGTTTTAAATTACGCTCGTTCTGAAGAGATGTTGAACCGGCGCGAAGATTATTATGCTTGGTTGTTGTTGCCGAAATATTTAACCAAGCAGACTGTTTTCGCGTGTGTAAAAATTGACGAGAAATTTCCTTCCATCTCTTTAATCGTTCCACCGACCACTAGCTCCAACCGACCTCAAACTCACTCCTCTCAGCGATAAAGAGATACAATTGGCATGGACAGCTCCCTCGACGATGAGTGGCGTCAACCACTACTTTGCCATGACGAATGGAAGCAACCCTCAAAAATGCGAGGTGGATGCGAATGCCAAAACCTGCAACATCCGCGGCCTCACTGCCTACACGGACTACGAAGTGTCGCTACAGGCGTGTGACAAAGCAGAGGGCACTGCGGACAGACTTTGTAGTACAGCGGTTAAGACAAATACAAAGACCCTTCCTGCAGGTAGGTTTTGAAGTGTTCGATTTTGTTTAGCGCGTCCATTTTAAAATCAATTAGATTCCGGTGGGGTATTCATGTTTTTTCAGAGCACTTCAAATCGATAATCAATCGGAAATTGCCCCAACTTTGTGGCGCATGGAAACGGTGTTTTTATTTTTTTCGTCACTATTTTTATAGTTGAATTGAAGAAGAGTATTAATTCCAGCTTAATCAAATTGTTTTATTGATACCTATTCAGTTTAGTGTTTAATCAAACAAAGGCGTCGGCCTTAACCTGACACTTTCACCAATGTCGGTACACAACTGACAGATCGCGTCTATTCGACCACTCTTCTTGTCAGACTGCTTTCATTGGCGCATACCCTGTATTATACCAAACCACACGCCCCAAGTCGATTGGCTCATTTAAGCCAATAGCGCTCTATTCACAACCTCTTACACATTAGATTGGAAGGACCAACTATAACTCTTGCGAGAAGGCGTTTTTCATTAATAGGTCGTGCGCCTCTTAGATCACGCCCTGTTTAACTAACAGATGGCCACGTACGATGGAACACAGATGATGTATTTGAGGCATCCTACAGCTTATTCGAATGCAATTTATTTAGGGCCAAACCTTGCAGTCTATAGTCTATTGGACATTGCGTTGCTTTAACAGAAACAGAGTGCGCTGAGAACAGACTCTGCATTTAAGACATCGTCCTGTAAATATATGTAGAGTTGTTCCATTGGTCGTCTTGTTTTTCTACATCTTAAGAGGGTAATGTAACAGACAAACCTTAACTGTGGTCACGAGCCAAGTGTGTGTCCATTCCCGTGACCATTTGACCCTCACATTGCTTCCGGAAGCGAGATGACATAAACCGGGGTGCGCGAAAGCTCAGTGAGCGGTAATTGCGTATCGTAGAGACATATCAGAAAGCAGTTTATCTTGTCAATTTCCTCAGCAAAGGAAAATCAAGAAGTCAGCTGTTGCCACCGCATGCCTGGACGTTTACTCATTCTGAGTCCATGTCAACCGACGTTTACTGCATTGGGCTTGGAACCACTGGAATATTTTGGTTTTACCGGACAAATGCAACAACGATGCAGTGGCTGCACTTTTCTAGGTTAGACCAATGCGCCATGCATTCGCCAAAGCTTCTGAACGTAAAACTACATTTAACTAATTTGGCGATTTCTTGAAGACATTCATCATATTATTAAACATCGGCGAAAACGACCAAATAATCGAGCTTCCTTTTATTTCTTTAATTCTACCATGACAAGCTCCAACCGGCCTCCAGGTGACTCCTGTGAGCGATACACTGATAAAATTGAAATGGACAGCTCCCACGACGATGACCGGTGCCAACCACTTCTTTGCCACTACGAATGGGGCAAACACTCAAAAATGTCAGTTTAATTCCGATGTAACAAACTGCACCATCAGCGACCTTACCGCCAACACGGACTACGAAGTGTCGCTTCGGGCGTGTGACAAAGTAGACAGCGAATCAAACCGAATATGCTCTGCGGCGGTTAAGAAGAAAACGACAACTCTTCAAGCAGGTAGGTAGTGAAGGGTAGTGTTTATTTGTCCATGTGTCTGTTGTATATAAATTCCAATTCGGTGAGGTTTTAAAGCTTTGCCGAGAACTGCACATCGCAAATCATCGGACAGAAAATAACAATCAAAACTCGAACGAGGAAAAAACATGCTTTGTTCAATGGGAAATTGCGAATTCTTCTTGTTTCATCATTGTAACGAAATTTAATCAAGACAATTTCTCTTCATACTTTTGTTTTTGTAGATTCGAAAACATCTTCCTCCGCGCCATGCAGGTTTGACTCATAACAACATATCCCGCGCCTCTAATAGGCTACTGCGGTGACTCAAGTAATATAGGATTTAATCGTATTCAACTGACCAGTATTCAGACATTGATTGTACCGGTCAAACAGGTCATTCGTCTGATCAAGACTTGCAATAGTGTGTAACAAAACTGGGTTTCTTCACGTCCAGATTAAATTAATAATGTTATGGATTTCTGACCAGAGTCAACAATGTTTATGGGTCTCTGTGGTTGGTTACTTTGTTTTGCCGCTAGAAGATTGAATTTCGAATTTTCTAAATTGGTTTAACCTGCGTCGTTGTAACTTGCAACCAGAATGTCTTGATGATGGATTTTTAGTTGATCGACCCATTTACATCCAGCTGCCTGCCTATGAAAGCGTACGATAAAATTATTGTGTACTAATTTCTTAAATTCGCCATTTCTGTGCCTTCACCTAGGTCCGGCTGATCTTGTGGCAAAGGCCGTCGGTGATTCAACAATAAAGCTGACATGGACTGCTTTTGGAGGGAATCCGCCCCTCCAAAACGTCTTGTACACCATTGACGAAACAATATGGCATATATGCTCGGTTATCTCAGACACAACGCACTGCTCCATCACTAACGGCCTCGCCGGCTACACCGACTACAACGTGTCCCTTAAGGCGTGTGAAAAGCCTTGGGTTGACTTGACCACTCTCTGTTCTGCTCAGTCAACGGCAAGCACGAAGACTCTTCCTGCATGTGTGTTTTCGCGTGATGTTGCGCTGATTTTTCTGCAAAATAAATTTGATTTCTCCTATGCTTTTACGTTTCACCGAAGAGGCCACAGGAATTTCACCAACTTTGTGGCGCATGAAAAGGGCTATTTAATCTTTTCGTGACTTTTTCAAGGCTTGGAGTAAAGGAGGGCGTTAGCGCAACTTTACCTGATTCCGCAATCGGCGACAGCGCCATTGGAGTCACCTTCTTCAACTTCAAAGAAGATTCATTTAGACGATTTGCCAGAGGTTTCAATGCATGTTGGTAGCAGCCGATTAGATAAAGCTCAACTTTAACCAACAAATGATCATGCAATAATGGGATGTGTTCGTGTTTTTGGTGTATCTAATTCATTATTAAAATGCAGTTTCCGAAAGGCAAAACATTGTAGTCTATATTCTATTAGACCTATAAGATATTCGAGTTTCATTTAACGATGTTCTTTAAAGAGCGAACCGATTTCATCTATTTAATCATGCCACAACTAGATCCAACCGAACTCATAATCACTCCAGACAGCGATACACAGATAACCTTGACGTGGAAAGATCCCCAACTGATGACCGGCGTCAAATTCTTCTTAGGAACGACAAACGGAGTCGAACCAAAAACCTGTGAAGTTGCCTCGAATGCCAAAACCTGCACCATCAGCGGCCTCATTGCCTACACGGACTACGTGGGGTTGCTACAGGCGTGTGACAATGCAAATGGCACTCTGGACAGAATCTGCTCTCGGGCGGATTCGAAGAGAACACATACCCTTCCTGCAGGTAAGTAAACGCGTATGGTCGGCGAATTTAGGTATGGATTTACTGAGCAAAGTGAGAATAGCTGAAAATCCAGTCCGTTTTAAATTATACTAGTTCTGAAGAGATGTTGAACCGACGCGAAGATTATTTGGCATGGTTGTTGCTGCCGAAAATATGTAACCAAGCAGAATTTGTTGGCGTGTGTAATCATTGACGAGAAATTTCCTTCTATTTCATTAATCATTCGACCGACAACTAGCTCCAACCAACCTCAAACTCACTCCTCTCAGCGATAAAGAGATAAAATTGGCATGGACAGCTCCCTTGACAATGACCGGCGTAAACCACTTTTTTGCCATGACGAATGGAAGCAGCCCTCAAAAATGCGAGGTGGATGCGAATGCCAAAACCTGCACCATCCGCGGCCTCACTGCCTACACGCACTACGAAGTGTCGCTACAGGCGTGTGACAAAGCAGAGGACACTCCGGAAAGGTACTGTAGTACAGCGGTCAAGACACCTACGAAGACCGTACCTGCAGGTAGGTAAACGCGTATTTTTGGCGAATTTTGGTACGAATCTATCATTAAACTCATCAACAGCGAGTTAATCAATAAGCTGACATGAGCGACTGCGTCCTGTCAATATGTGTAGAGTATTATCATTAAACGTCTGGTTTGGTCTGCATCTACACACAACGGGCTTGTTAAACCGACTTAATTAAACTGTGGTCACCGAGATACAAAATAATGAATCACACTTCAGGATGCACGGCTTTATGACGGTTTTTTTATAAGCTGCCCTAGGGATATTTGAACAGGTGTCGTCCCCAGTGCAATCCGTGGAGTTCTGACCTTGACATCCAACCCAGGTACCTCACTCAACAGATCGAAGATTCGATTCACTGCACCATTAAGCCTCTAGCATAGATTTCGGTTTATCTTGGAAATTTCGCTAACAAAGTTAAAACCGGTGAAAATCGAGTCAGTTATAAATTATACTCGTGCTAAAGCGGTGTTGAACCGGCGCGAAGATTATAAGGCTTGGTTGTTGTTGCCGAAAATATGTCACAAGCAGACTGTTTTCGCATGCGAACAAATTTACGAGAAATTTCCTTCCATCTCATTAATCATTCGACCGACCACTAGCTCCAACCAACCTGGAACTCACTCCTCTCAGCGATAAAGAGATAAAATTGGCATGGACAGCTCCCTTGACGATGACCGGCGTCAACCACTTTTTTGCCATGACGAATGGAAGCAGCCCTCAAAAATGCGAGGTGGATGCGAATGCCAAAACCTGCACCATCCGCGGCCTCACTGCCTACACGGACTACGAAGTGTCGCTACAGGCGTGTGACAAAGTAGAGGGCACTGCGGACAGACTTTGTAGTACAGCTGTCAAGACACCTACGAAGACCCTTCCTGCAGGTAGGTAAACACGTTTGTCGACGAATTTAGGTATGAATCTATCATTAAAAGCATCGAGCGAACCAATTAGCTGACATGAGCGACGACGTCCTGTCAATATGTGTAGAGTGTTTCAATTGATGGTCTTGTTTTTCTCCATTTTAATACCTCATACACACAAGGGACTGGTTAAACAGACTTACCGCATCTGTGAACACGAGTGAAGTTTGTTTCAATTGCCGAGACCGTTAGATACCCAAATTGCTTCCAGAATAACGCTCCGTTTTACTAACAGATGGCTACGCACGATGGAACACAGATGATGTATTTGAGGCATCCTACACCTTATTCGAATGCAATTTCTAGAAGGCCATACCTTGCAGTCTATACTATATTTAACAATGCGTTGCGCTCTTAGATAACGCCCTGTTAAACTATGCGTATCGTAGAGACCTCAGATTTTTTCCTAGGCCACACAAATGTGCTATGCATTCGCCAAAGCTTCCAAACGTAAAATTTTATATTACAAAGGTAATGGAGGTATTTATCGTATTCTTAAACGTAGGCGAAAACGACCAAATAATCGAGCTAACTTTCATCTCACTTCTCTACCTGTACACTCTTCACTGCTCGTATATTAAATGAACCCTCCCACGTCGGTGTATTTAAGTTTATCTAAATATAAATATCTTCCATGAAGTGGTAGGCAATGACAAGAACCACGGCAAATCACAATTCAGTCATCCCATTTTGTCCCGATATTAAGTTTCACCAGAAAAGATGAATCAAGATTTAAAATATGAAAAATGGGGATTTCGGTAGACGGTTATCATAAAAGCAAATGATTTGTGTTGCAGCTGCTTCTGCTTTCCCGGTGGTTGCTGTGGCCGTCGGCGTTACCATGGGCCTCCTCCTTCTCCTCCTCATCATTCTGCTCATCGTATTCCGCCGTCGAATCCCATGCTTCAGAGATGTGTGCGTTAAATCCGACACCAATCAAAACATTAATAGTAAGCTTAGTCTCCTCTGCTGCGTCCGCTTTCAAAAAAAGGTTTTCAAAACCAGCTTCAGTAAATGAATGCGTTGTCTGTATCATTTTAGATAATGAGTACGCAACCATTGACAGACCAACAGGCCCGCCAGCAAACGCTAAACCAGCGGGTTCGTTTACCTCTTTTTTTTTATCTAGAAAGATAATCCTGAAGCTGTCAACAACCCCCAGCCCTTTTAACCCCCCCCCCCACACTACCATTAACCCCTTGAACTATGCTCTGACAGTTAACTGTGTGTTAGCCGATCGTACATCGCTTTGTAAGCGACGTCTCCTGTTAAATTTATTAATTAGTTATTAGTTAATTCGAGCAATTTAAAACGCGCTGCTTTTCCCGTGTTCTCAATGACAATCTTTACTTCTACAGACCGCGACAACCTGCAGGGTAAAACAGAGCCGGCAACATCGGGTTCGTCTCATTTATTTTTAAAGGGTTATACGAGCATCTAAGAAATTGCTATACACTCTTCAATAGTCATTAAAGTTAAATGAAGTGTCCTCGTAATTTCGAACACCTGGGGAAAAACAGGACTTAGAGCGGACCTTGATACCAAGACAGAATCGTACACCAAGGAGGCGAATTTGTAAGGGAAGATTTAGTATCGATAACCAACACGATACGATAGGATGATGAGAAGCACGGTTGCGAATTAGAGGTTCTTAAAAGTGTCGTGCAACACTCAGCATACTAAAACACAATGAACAGTTACACAGTTAAAGTTAGCCACCACTGCAAGGGGTTTTATAACAGAATGATTGCTCGAAAAGCAGCAACAACAAAGCGGTCAGCAAATTCTGTTAACGGAAAAGGTTGATTGATGAAAATTGTGACAGAATGACTTGCCTGACTGTCCCTCTGAATAATTTATCACAATGTTTGCCGTTGTCACTCGGTCCCTTAATGGCGTTGCACCAATCAAATATGCGGACGGCCTCACACTATTCCATGCCGGCTAGACGAATGAGCTGGGGTTGGCGGCCACTGAGATATTCGAGCGGTCTTCAGAGAATGTCTGAAGGCATCAAAATGCGTCTCCATTACGCTTTTTCGGATAGCTTCCGCATTGTAGATTAAATATATTATAACAATAATTCTTGCGAATATCTCGCTTCTCTTAAACCTTCTCTTCCGATATTATCATCGGAGGCTTTGAGCCTGGCATTTAGGGTAGTGATGTATTAGTAACTCCAGCCAATGAAATCGAATATGTTAGGCTCTACACAGACAAGCCGTTCCTCTAACCTGCCGGTCATTCCATTATATTCCCGGTATTGCATCGTATATTTAAGCGGTTAAGTTACGTGCAAAAAAGTTGAAGATCCCGTTGTTTGACATCGTAAACTGAAGAATTGTTTTGTAATATCAGGTGTCTTCTGTCAGCTGTGGTTTTGCATAACGTGGTGTATTGACTAATGCAAACGAAAACCTCGAAAACTGAAGCGGTTGCAATTCGTTAGACTGGGATATTCCTTAACAATTATCTTTTTTAAGGTAAAAATTACGCAAACCTCGATGAGGAAACAGGATCGCCAGCTGTGGTGGAAACATCGGGTTCGTTTTTCTATTGTAAAGTGTCCCCAAAAGATTATTTGTTAACGCGACAACAAAAGTCTCCTCTTCAACTTCCATTTGACCCCTTCGGGATGTGCGAACTTGATTTATTTCGAAAGATCACTACCTAGAATACCGTGTTTTTAGTTGGAACTGATACATTTATAATAATAGTATTCTTAATTTTTACATAAATAAAAAGATCATCGTAATTTCGGAACAATTACCTCAAAAAATCTTATTAAATGGAATATTTCTGCTTTAAGTATGTTTTATATTATTTCTCTCGCATTTTTCGGCTTTGGTGGTGTGCTATTTTGGGTTGATACTTCATCGCTTGTTGTTGTTTTAGCTACTGGAAATGAGGACGCAACGACAGTCAAGGTGGATCCAGGTATGCCGTCATTCCATCGTTTTGCGCAGTTCTTATAAGCTCATGTACATGATTCAAACGGATGGGAACTTCTGCTAAACCGTTTCTGTTCCTCGATTCGTTAAAAGCGTTGCACTAATCAAATGGCCAAACGACGTATGAGGACAGGCCGCCATTGAGGTTCTCGAGTGTTCTTCATATAATGGCCTTCTACTAAACGCATCAAAATGTATCTCCATTACATATCCGCGATGCTGGCATTGCGGCCATCGTATCACTCCATAATTTCGCATCCAGCTCGAAATTAATATAACTCGTCGTAAATGTATATCCTAGAGTGTTCCTGTTGACGCCGTCGTCTTTGTTTCTTGGTTCGCCGTTTCAAGCGACTGATGGTTTGCTCAGAGCGTATCTAGACCTTTGTCTACATCGGCATAATTCCACTTATTTAATTATGTTGTCCCACGATTTTTCACTGGACCCAAATGGTCTCACCTTTTAACCCTTCGTAGGAAACGAGTACGAAAACGTAGGCTCTGTGGCCTAGAAAAACTCGATGCCGGCTGGTTCGTTTATTTCTTATTTTTTTCGGAGCGCGCTTAACTACTGCTGCTACTAGTTAACAATTATGTTCCAGTTTGACACCCAAATTCTTTTAATGTGTGACACTATGAACAATTTATTTAAAAGTTGATTGTACTTTTAGAGCAACCCAAGGCGCCGACTGCCCAAAACTATGTTCAAGAATATTTTTTCCTATTCATGACCTTTCTAGTGTTGCTTATATGACTTTAATAAAACAAACCTTTCCTCTTATTGGTCATTTCAGACCGAAACATTCCTTTACTTATGAAGGAAGGTTTGCACAAGGTTCACGCATCCCGTAAATGCACTTGTGAAACGGGATTGAATAATGAAAGCTAAAGACGAAGCAGATGGATAGCAATATGAGCTTTGGGCGAAAATGTGGCGGGTCCTGGCTGGGAGGCTGACCTAGGGCGGGTACGAAGGGTTGCCGTGGGCGAAAGACATTGTGTGTGTAGAGAGAGGGATTAAGTTTTCTCAGTTTAAATGAACCAGATGGTCGTCAATACCATGAGATTGAATTCCATTTGCATCGAAATTTAGGTAAGATGGTAGTTGCCTATTGGGCCAGTTCTTGCGTAACATATTTGAAATTGCCGAATTTGACAGTCGAACTAACCAAAAAGATAGAATTTTGATGTTTAATAATTTAGAATGTTGTCTCTGTTAACCAGATTAATCTCTTTAGGTGAAATTTTCAAAACGATGGACTTTAACGCTATGGACGAGGGATTCGTCCAAGAGATTAGCATTCATTAAGACAGGGATAGAAGGTTTGCAAGGCGTATTTGTGTGTCATGTTTCGTTACCAATTTTCCATAATCCCAGCAATTATTACGGCTCATCCTGCAAAAGGAAAGCCAGTTTGTTGATTCGAACAGAAACGCTTAGCCTTCCGACCCTCTTGTATGTTACTATACCCTTTGTTTTTCGCAGAAATGATGCAAAAACAACAAAGAGAGGGAAATTGTCGGATCCCCGCGAGGTACCCGAGATGTTTACAACAACCTTCAAGGCCTAAAGATGTTTCGGTTTCCGAGAAACGGCATACCGACGAAATCCCACGACTCGATAACAATGAAGATTATACGATTTAACTTCATAACTCGTGTTGAAGATACTTTGACACGGGACACCTCGTAACAATTTAAGTGCGTTTTATTTCCGTGTAACGGTACGATGAGACTTTGCCATATTTCAAATTAGCGGTGATACATGAGCCGGAGTATTCTCTGCCGCGGGTAAAATGTTTAATCAAATGAGACTTCGGTTCGATATCAATAGATTATCGAGGACCAAATTTCTAGTTTTTTCTTCACTTGATTCGACCCCGACTTGTACGATCGTTGAACGTCAAGCAAAACAACACACAGTCCGGTTAACGAATTAAGCGACATCCCACGCCGCCATATAGAAAAGCGAAGACATAATTTTGTTTAGGTATCAATCACAACTTGCAACAAACAAATCTCGGTTTTATTGTGACGGTCTTTTAGTGGATGAATCGGTAGCCAAAATAAGATAATATAGTATAACAAATATTCGTGGATTCTGATGTAACCGAGGTTAAGGAAGGATAAAACTTGTTTTGGAGACGGAAAAACTATCAGGATGCTCCATGAGGTCAAAAAGTGGAGGACGTTTCTCGAATCTTGTCGTCTGGGCTGAATGTAGCTTTGGTCGTGAGTTCTCACATTTAAGGAATCCTGGGTTGAGAGAAAAACGCGAGTTACTGAATCGTTTATCGACCCCATAGCAATCTTCGCCGTTGTTGAAAATAGTGTTCTTTTGCCCACATTCAAGTGCAATAAACAGCAGATTTTTAATCCGCGCAAGTAACTGCAGACTTTTACAATATTAAAATGTACATAATATTCTATTAGGTTTAAAACTAGTAGCTAATAATAATACTTAGAGATTTTTCCTTGTATTTTGAATCTGACTTGAAGCAAATCTTTGTATTTACCTGGGAGCTTGACGTCAACCCTAAAATGAAGTAAAACCGATATTTCAGCCGTTCAATGGTATTGCCTACGCATTTGTAGGAGAGATTTATATTTAGATGAACTTGAATAGAGGTGAGTCGAGGGTTCATATAATATACGATTGGCGAGGTGTGTACAACTAATGAATTAGGCATAGTCAACCTTTATCTACCCAATTAATTATGATTTACGCTACGTGGTACTCTGGGGAACGAAGGCTTCATTCGCCAGAGACAATTGCTACGCCCACCACACTTGTTTTTCTCCCACGGAATGGTGGAGATTACGTGCGCCTGGTTTCACTACACTGCCAATTACTGAAACAACGGTAATACCAATGGATAACGCGACTCCACCTAGGTGTGGCAGGTGACGCAACGCAAAGCTTCGATTGAACACCGCCACGAAAAGATTCTCTACTTACGGGGTTATTCGAGGAAACTTCTTTAGCCTAAACAATAAGTGACAACAGCTTAAGACTCGAATGGGCAGCTTTTTTTAATATTTAACCGAGGACACTACCGAATAAATCTCGAACCAATACATATTTCTTTTGCATTCCATTTGGACCCAGTGTGACCATACTTTAGTTCAAAGAAGAGTAGGTGCTGTCCGAAGACACAGAGTCAAATGGCGCGTTGAACAAGTCCCGGGGAAATATGTTGCATGTGCAATGTCAAAAATTCTCCTTTCAGAGGGGAAAAAGCAGTCGTCTAGGAAATTGGTTTTACCATTCGATTGTCGATGGGAGGAATCTCTTGGTTTAAAGTATCAGAGGTGCGCGCCCTGTTCAGCCATGTTTGAACTGGTGAGGCCTACACACCTTTTTGGAGAGGGCAGTTTCAGCGTGAGACTAAATATTGCAGTGAAGCGGTTGCCGAATTTTTCTGTACTTCTCCCTTAGTTAAAACCATGAGGACACAACCGGAAGGCATGTATTGACGCGATGTTTACCTCAATAGAGCCTCACGTCTTATCACGGTTCATCTGTCAATGGTCTATCTGCTGGAAGCCAGTAATAACGAAACAAGCTGCGTTACCAGGTATCTCGCCGAATCGACTGACGAAGTTGTGTCGCTGTGGGCGTGCTATCCGAAGGTAGGTACTCCTGGTCTAAAATTAAGTGATCCTCCGTTGACGAAATATGCGATGACTCTACCTGCTGGCATGTCAACACACAGTATGATTGAACTGTGAGCCAATGAGACAAGTAAACTATAGAAGAGTGCGGCGTTATTCGGTTGTGTTGGTTCGAGGTTTTCTTGAGGGTCACCAGATTCCAATCAACGCTGCATCATACAAGTAACCCACGTAAGCATATATGTTATATCCAGTCCTTGAGTTTCAACTCTATCTGTTTACTCCCGTTGCTAGTGTCTGGTTTACAAACAAAAAGATATAACACATAATCAAATATTTGTTTGCACAAGACGATTCGACGAATTCAAATTCCATCCCGGCGGATCAGTAACGGTTGTCTGAGCACTGTCGGTAATGCCGATTCATCGCATGCACCCTCGAATAACAATGTGCCAACATGTATGGCCTTTTAATTTGAGTTTAAAAATTCGACTCAAATATAAAAATATATCATATTACCATTATAATAAATAATTCGTCATTACTTATAGAAACAGTTTTGTTTAAATCAAATGTTGTATTCCTTTTAAGGTTACACGCACTTATAAACCCATATTTCGGAGATGAGGAATAATAACTTTGGAATCGGTTTATCCATAATTCTATATGCACTGACCACCAGCAAGTTTATTTTTTTAAGTTTTTGCAGGCGATTAATCTGTGTTTAACACAATTGATACTTTAAATCGGATAAAATCGTTAGACGACATCATTGAAAAATAATATTCGTCAGAGTTAAAGTAAGCGATAACTTGCGTTCTATTTACCATACCAAATTAAGTAGACTTGCCGTTGGCACGCGGAGTAGCAATAAATTGACTGGAATATTCTTAGCCGGGGGTAGTATTCTCTATTCGGTTTCGATATATATATCCAGTTTGTCGGGGCAAATATTCCTGATATTTAATTAACATGGTTCACCCTGGACTAGTCGGATCCTGGAACCTTTGGATAAACTTCCGTATTACGTGTTGTGGTAGATATTCGTCAATACGACATAACTTTATTTACATTTAGAAGTAATTGATGGTTTTTATCTTGTTTATAAGTTTTCTCTACACTTCCTGGACTTAAAAATATATGTATGCTTGTGCTTTTAGATTTAACCGTTGATGCGCTCCTTACAACTGGACGGTGCGTTATTTTCATTAAATAGGAACATAATATTAATTTTCTATCGAACAATTTTTTTTAAATAAGCATTACACATTTTTTGTAAAACGTCTGGTTTCGTAAGTCCCTCGAATTGTCAGTGTGTGGTTATTTTTTCATACAAGTTGTAATCGATTGACAGGCTGTCATTATGAATTGCACATTTTAAGAGTAGAGTGGTTGGAGAACTGGGGTATTCAAGGGGGTACAATATGAACCAATAATGTTAAACAAACATATCTCTGCTAAGGTTTCTAAGTATTTTGACTTCTTTAGAATTGGGTGAAAAAATCAGCACTTCGTGATATTAACTGTCGTATTTGCTTTATTCAGATAAAGAGAACAAATACTTAAAATTTACTAAAAACAAAAAGAGATTCAGAAAGTGTCGCCTGCACGTATGAGATGTAGAATAAGTGAACAGGAATAAGCGAAATAATGGAGTTAATTTGCAAGAAAGGCAAATTAAACCATCGAAGCATATCAAAGTTTAGCGAACGCGTTAGTTCGGCCATTTAAAGGGTCCCTTCAATTACGGGTTTGTGTCGAGGCAAAGAAACAACCCTGAGATGGACGGATATTGTTGGTCGAGTTATCTACGCGGTTCCTGGAGCATCTGGGTGGATTTTCTCTGACATATAGTCGGTCTTAGCGTAGCATTGCATATTTGTCAGCTATATTATTGGTATTCAGCCATGTTTCTCTGAAGCTGTGTTCATCTTCATCTCTTGGTTAAGGCCGAGAAAGTGTCTTCTGATAAGTTTCATCGAATTGATTTTACCATCAATTTTGAAAGGGTACGATTTAATTTGTAAATGTTGGACTGCTTCATTAATAAAATAATAAAAATTACCAGTCTCATTACACACGATATTTCTAACCTTTTAAAATCGGCATCTTGGTTGTCACTTATTGTGTAGGCTGAAGAAGATTCCTCGAATCACCCCGTAAGTAGAGAATCCTTTTCTAGCGGTGTTCAATCGAAACTTTGCGTCGCGTCACCTGCCACACCTAGGTGGAGTCGCGTTATCCATTGGTATTACCGTGGTTTCAGTATATGGCAGTGGTGTAGTGAAACCAGGCGCACGTAATCTCCACCAGTCCGTGGGAGAAAAACAAGTGTGGTGAGCGTAGCAATTGTCTCTGGAGAATGAAGCCTTCGTTCCCCAGAGTAACACGTTGCGGAAATCATAATTAATTGGGTAGATAAAGGTTGATTAATTCGAAGTATCGGCGAGCCTTCGATTCATTGGCCCCTGAGATACAGAGGATACTTGAAGCAATACGAGACAGGGGATCTCGTTCAAAATCTCGTCGTATACAAAACCCCAGTGCAGTCTATTTCGATCTTTATTGCGTCGACATCCTTCCATTGACTTGACGATTTCTGAAATGTAACGTTACATCTTTCTACTTAAAGAAAATAAGTATATTGGTTTTCCATGACTTCAATTGTTGCTTAACCCTCTGTTTGTTTTTTTAAATGGTGTCATTTTCCTGTGGCCTACCTATGCCCAATTCACTAGTTGTACACACCTCGCCATTCGTATATTAGATGAACCCTCGAATCACCTCTATTCAAGTTCATCTAAATGTTAATCTATTCGCTCGATGCGTAGGCAATACGCTGAGTGAATCGATCGCTTATTTGAGAATGTGAGAATCTCGTTGTTAGAGTTGCCTTACATTCGCTTATTTGGATTTGGCACGAAATCCATGTTTTTTCCAGGATTTCAAAGATGTTCCATTCTTCTATCCTGAGCATAACGTAATGTGAAGAAAATTCAATGACATCCTAGTCATGCTGAAATATCCCTTTTCCTTCATTTTAGGGTTGATGTCAAGCTCCCAGGTAAATACGAAGATTTGCTTCAATTCTGATTCAAATAACAGGAAAAGTCTCTTTGTATTATAATTCGCTACCATTGTAATATGATTAAAGTCTGCAGTTACTTGCGCGGATTGAAAATCTGCTTGATAAACGTGGTCGAGACACCACACGAGTAATTCGTGATCTTGGGGACAACTTCGTGACCTTGACCACAAATCCATTCAATTCGCCATTTCTGTGCCTTCCACTAGGTCCGGCTGACCTTGTGGCAAACGCCGTCAGCGATTCGCAAATAACGCTGACATGGACAGCTCTTGCAGGGAATCCGCCCCTCCCAAACTTCTTTTACACACTTGACAAAACAAACTGGCAAGCATGCAAGACTAACGCAGAGGCAACCAGCTGCTTCATCGACAGCGGCCTCGCCGCCTACACCGACTACGAGGTGTCCCTGAAGGCGTGTGAAGGTCCTTCGGTTGACGAGACCACTATCTGTTCTGCTCAGTCAACGGCAACCACGAAGACTCTGCCGGCAGGTAGGTAGTCGCGTTAATTTTGCCTCAACAGTGTCCCTTTTTCGAATAGTTTGTTTTTGTTTATTTGCTGTCTCGCATTCAACCTATTAAAGAAACAACAGTTTATTGCAAGAAAAAGACACCAATGATCATTTAACACTACATCCGCGATGACAGTGGTAGAAAAGTACTCCCTCGTAATGCATTTACACTTTTTATTCTATACGTCAACGGAATGGGTAAGCAAAATCTCTTGAGAAGTTATTCCGCTTCCAAATGTATCAGAGATACACGAGGCTTAGTTATTGGAATTCTAAGACGAGACGCAATCGCAGATACGTGGTTAACTTAAAGTTAAGAAGATGCTTCATCAGCGGCCTTGAGCCACAGTGGGCCGCGGCCCTAATCGAACTAAAGAACGTGGCTGACCGAAGGGGTTAATGTAACAGACTTACTTCAACTGTGGTCACGAGCAAAGTGGATTTTAATTCCCGTAAACCTTTGACCCTCTCATTGCTTCCGGAAGGGAGATGACACAAACGGGTTTGCGTATCGTAGAGACATATCAGATAGCAGTTGATCTAGTCAATTTCCTCAGAAAAGGAAAATCAAAAAGTCAGCTGTCGCTACCGCATACCTGGAAGTTTACTCGTTCTGGAGTCCATGTGAACCGACATTTACTGCATTCGGCTTGGAACCACTGGAATATTTTGGTTTTCCCGGGCACATACAACAACAACGATGCAGTGGCTGCACTTTTCTAGGCCACGCCAATGCGCCATGCATTCGCCAAAGCTTCCAAACGTAAAGTTTCATTCAACCATTTATCATATTATTAAACATAGGCGAAAACGACCAAATAATCGAGCTTACTTTCATCTCTTTAATCCTGCATTGACTAGCTCCAACCGGCCTCCAGGTGACTCCTGTGAGCGATACACTGATAACATTGACGTGGACAGCTCCCACGACGATGACCGGCGTCAAATACTTTTTTGCCATCACAAACGGAAGCAACGTTCAAACATGCATGGTTTATGCGGCTGAAACAACCTGCACCATCAGCCGCCTCGGCGGCTTCACGTACTATTATGTGTCGCTTCGGGCGTGTGACAAAGTAGAGAGCGAATCAAACAGAATCTGCTCTGCGGCGGTTTCGATGAAAGCGACAACTCTTCCGCCAGGTAGGTAGTGAAGGGCATTGTTTTTTTGTCCATGTGTCGGTTGTATATAAATTAGAATTCGGTGAAGTTTAAAGCTTTGCCAGAATTGCATATCGCAAATTATCGGAGAAAATACAATCAAAACACGAACGAGGAAACAAGGCTTTGTTTAATGGGAAATCGAATTCTTCTTTTATCATTCTAACGAAATGTAATCAAGAAAATATATCTTCCAACTTTTTCTTATGTAGATTCGATAACATCTTCCTCCGCGCCATGCAGGTTTGCCTCATAACAACATATCCCGCGCCTCTTATAGGCTACTGCGGTGACTCAAGTAATATAGGATTTAATCGTATTCAACTGACCAGTATTCAGATATTGATTGTAACGGTCAAACCGGTCACTCGTCTGACCAAGACTTGCAATAGTGTGTAACAAAACTGGGTTTCTCCACGTCCAGATTGAATTATTATTTTCTGCATTTCTTGACCAGAGTCAACAAAGTTTATTGAGTTCTGTGGTTGGTTACTTTGTTTTGCCGCTAGAAGATTGAATTTCGAATTTTTTTAAATTGATTAAACCTGCGTCGTTGTAACTTGTAACCAGAATGTCTCGAGGAGAGATTTTTAGTTGATCGACCCATTTGCATCCAGCTGCCTGCCTATGAAAGCGTACGATAAAATTATTGTGTACTTAATGTCTTCAATTCGCCATTTCTGTGCCAACCACTAGGTCCGACGGGCCTCTGCGCACACACCTACGGATTTTATCAAATAACGCTGCAATGGACAGATATTGCAGCCTATCCGCCCCTCCCATACTTCTTCTCCACAGTTGACGAAATAAACTGGGAAGCATGCGAAACGAATATCGACGCCAGCAATGTGCTTCATATACACCGCCCTCGTCCGTCTACACCGACTACACCGCGTCCCTAAAGGCGTGTGATAATTCTTCGATTGACTCGAACACTCTCTGTTCTGCTCAGTCAACGGGAAGCACGAAGAGTATTCAAGCATGTGTGTTTTCGGGTGATGTTGCGATGATTTTTCTGCACATGAGATTGCATTTCTGCTATGCTATTACGTTTGACCGAAAGCGGCTAATCAATAATGCGAGACTACAGGAATTGAACCAACTTTGTTGCGCGTGGAAATGGCCATTTAATTTTTTTGTGCATTTTTCAAGGCTTGGAGCAAAGGAGGGCGTTGATTCAAGATCGGCGACAGCGCCATTGCTTTCGGAGTCACCGTCTTCAACTTTAAAGTAGATTCATGTAGACTCTTTGGGGTTAGACGAATTGCCATACGTTTTAATGCATGTTCGTAGCGTGCCTATTAGATAAAGCGCCGCTTTAACCAACAAATGACAATAATAGGATGCGTTCGTGTTCTGGTGCATCTAATTCATTATTAAAATACAGTTTTCGAAAGGCAAAACATTGTTGTCTATGATCTATTAGACCTATAAGACATTCTAGTTTCATTTAACGATGTTCTTTAAAGAGCGGAACGATTTCAGTCTCACTTTCATCTATTTAATCATGCAACAAATAGCTCCAACCGAACTTATAATCACTCCAGACAGCGATACACAGATAACCTATACGTGGAAAGATCCCCAACCGATGACCGGCGTCAAATTCTTCCGTGGACACACATACGAAGGCGATTCAAAGTACTGTATCGTTGACTTGAATGCACCTCGAACCTGCACCTTCAGTGGCCTCATTGCCTACAAGAGGTACGAGGTGCAGCTAGTGGCGTGTGACAACGACAAGGTCCATTCGGGTGGAATCTGTTCTTTTTATATTGTCGGATATACGAGGACCCTTCCTGCAGGTAGGTAAAGGTGTATTGTCCGCGAATTTAGGTATGCATTTACAAAGCAAAGAACGAATCGCTGAAAATGGAGTCTGTTTTAAATTATACTCGTGACAGATTTAACAAATTCGCAATGGCGCGAAAAAATCCGCTAAAAAAGAACAACCGATTATTGAATGTAATCAGTTGTCAGTAAGAAATAAATGACCCTGCTTAAATGAGACACTTCATCGAAAAAAGGCGTCAATAATATTTAGAATATGTTGGATACCTTTTAGTTAATAAATAAGTTGTCGAGCAACCAAATACAATTGAGGCTTCTGTCATCTCTTTAATCATTCGACCACTAGCTCCAACCGACCTGAAACTCACTCCTCTCAGCGATACAGAGATAAAATTGGCATGGACAGCTCCATCGACGATGACCGGTGTCAACATATTCTTTGCCATGACTAATGGAAGCAACCCTCAAAAATGCGAGGTGGATGCGAAGGCCGAAACCTGCAACATCAGCGGCCTCACTGCCTACACGGACTACGAAGTGTCGCTACAGGCGTGTGACAAAGTAGAGGGAACTTATGACAGGCTCTGTAGTACAGCGGCTAAGACAACTACAAAAACCCTTCCTGAAGGTAGATTTTGAAGGGGTTGATTATGTTTAAGCGCGTCGCTTTTGAAATCAATTATATTCCGGTGGGGTATTTATGTTTTTTGAGGCTCGTGGAAACGGAGTTTTTTTCATAACTATTGTTAATGGTTGAAATGAAGTAGAGTGTAGATTCTATTGGAATCAAATAGTTTCATTTATACCAATTCGGTTTAGCGTTAAATCAAACATAGGCGTCAGCCTTAAGCTGACCCTTTCACCCATGTCGCTACACAACTTACAGATCGCGTCTATTGGACCACCCGTCAATGACATCTCCACTCTTCTTGTCAGACTGTCTTCATTAGACCTTACCCTATATTATACCAAACCACACGCCCCAAGTCGATTGGCTCATTTTAGCCAATAGCGCTCTATTCACACCCTCTTACACATTAGATTGGAAGGACCCACAATAACTCTTGCGAGAAGGAGTTTTTCATTTATAGGTCGTGCGCCTCTTAGATAACGTCCTGTTTAATTAACAGATGGCCATGTACGATAGAACACAGATAATGTATTTGAGGCATCCTACAGCTTATTCGAATGCGATTTATAAAAGGCCATACCTTGCAGTCTATAGTCTATTTAATATTGCGTTTCTTTAATGGAAACAGACTGCACTGAGAACAGACTCTGCATTTAAGACGTCGTCCTGTAAATATGTGTAGTGTGATTCCATTGGTCGTCTTGTTTTTCTACATCTTAAAGTGCTAATGTAACAGACTTACCTAAACTGTGGTCACGAGCCAATTGTGTGTCTATTCCGTTGACTTTTGACCCTCCCATTGATTCCGGAAGCGAGATGACACAAACGGGTTTGCGCGAAAGCTCAGTGAGCGGAAATTGCGTATCGTCGAGACATATTAGAAAGCAGTTGATCTAGTCAATTTCTTCAGCATAGGAAAATCAAGAAGTCAGCTGTCGTCACCGCATACCTGGAAGTTTACTCAATGCAACAACAACGTTGCAGTTCGTGCACTTCTAGGTAACACCAATGCGTCATGCAATCGCCAAAGCTTCTAAACGTAAAATTTCATTTTACAAAGTTTTTTGGAGGCATTTATCATATTCTTAAACATCGACGAAAACGACCAAATAATCAAGCTTACTTCGATCTCTTTAATCCTGCATTGACTAGCTCCGACAGGCCTACAGGTGACTTCTGTGAGCCATGCACTGCTAACATTGGCGTGGACACCTCCAACGACGATGACCGGAATCAACCACTTCCTTGCCACTACGAATGGGGCCAACCCTCAAACCTGCAAGGCGAATGCGCCTATCACCACCTGCACCATCAGCAGCCTCGCCGCCTGCACGGAGGTGTCGCTACAGGCTTGTGACACAACCGACATTTGTAGTGTAGCTGTTAAGACACCAACGAAGAATCTCCCAGAATGTATGTAGACGCCGTGTTATAAACCCGTGAAACCACGGGAAATCTTAGTTCAATTACGGTGCGTGTGAGTTCATCTTAACTCGGTCCTCGATCCATACCATCGTAGGGTGGGTTTTTCTGGAAACTGCGACTATCTGGTACACCACAATTCGGCTTTATCGTACACCTAACGGACGCATTCAATATACTCGCGCTTCACGGCGTTCTCTGAATTGATACCTTGAAGAAATATCTCTCGGAAGCAGGAATCAACGCTCGGCGTTTTAACCGAGCAGAAACGAGTTGCGAATGAAAGTCGTCAACTTACTTTTACTATTGGACCCCAATGCATGGAGTCGGGGCAGGGTTTATGACACACATTTGACCACAGGCAGCCATTGTTCATTGTTTGATAAATGTAGACGGCAGGTGTTCAACAGTTTTTGACCTCAATTAACTCATTGCATAATTATAACAGACAACGGACTTATTTTGGAGTCTCGAGTAGAATTTCGACAAAAATCAAGCAATTACGAAACCGACAGTATTTACGAAGGAGACACCAGTAGTATCCGGCATCCCAATGCCACGATCATTTGAAATTGATATATAAAAATACGGAAAACTTTTGATGTACATAGTCGGAAAATATGGCTGATAATATTCGAAAAAAGAGCATTTTACGATTCGTGATTTTCATTAAATAAGTCGGCAAGCAATTAAATACAATTGATGCTTCTGTCATCCCTTTAATCATTCGACCAGTACCTCCAACTGACCTGAAACGAACTCCTCTCAGCGATAAAGAGATCAGATTGGCATGTTCAGCTCCATCGACGATTACCGGCGTCAACCACTTCTTTGCCACGACTAATGGAAGCAACCCTCAAAAATGCGCGGTGGATGCGCATTTCAAAACCTGCACCATCAGCGGACTGACTGCCTACACGAAACAGATGGCGCTGAGAACACACTCGACGTCCTGTCAATGTTTGTAGAGTGCTTCCATTGGTCGTCTAAATAACTCATAAAGACAAGGGGCTAATGTAACAGACTTACCTTAACTGTGGTCACGAGCCAGGTATGTGTGAATTCCCGTTCACCTTTTGACCCTCTCATTGCTTCCGGAAGCGAGATGACATAAACTGGTTTGCGCGAAAGCTCAGTGAGCGGAAATTGCGTATCGCAGAGACATATCAGATAGCTAGATAGCTTGATCGATTCAATTTCCTCAGCAAAGGAAAATTAAGACGTGAGCTGTCGCTACCGCATACGTAGAAGTTTACTCAATGCAACAACAATGATGCAGAGGCTGCACTTCTAGGTTACACCAATGCGCCATGCATTCGCCAAAGCTTCCAAACGTATAACTTCATTTAACCAATTTGCTAATTTTTTGAAGTCATTTATCGTATTATTAAAGATAGGTTAAAATGACTAAATAATCGAGCTTACTTTCATCTCTTTAATCCTGCATTGACTAGCTCCAACCGGCTTCCAGGTGACTCCTGTGAGCGATTCACTGATAACATTGACGTGGACAGCTCCCACGACGATGACCGGCGTCAACCACTTCCTTGTCACTACGAATGGGGACAACACTCAAAAATGTCAGGTTAATTCGGATGTAACAAACTGCACCATCAGCAGCCTCGCCGCCTTCACGTACTATTATGTGTCGCTTCGGGCGTGTGACAAAGTAGACAGCGAATCAAACCGAATCTGCTCTGAGGCTGTTTCGAAGATAACGAAGACCCTTCCGACAGGTAGGCAGTGAAGGGCAGTGTTTATTTTTCCATGTGTCGGTGGTATATAAATTAGAATGCGGTTAGATTTTAAAGCTTTGCCGAGAATTGTCTATCGCAAATTATCGGGGAGAAAATTACAACCAAAACATGAACGAGGAAACACAGGCCTTGTTCAATGGGAAATATCAAATTCTTCTTTTTCTTCATTGTAGCGAAATGTAATCAAAAAGAGATCTCTTTTGCTTATTTCGATTCGATAACATCTTCCTCCTTTCCAGGTTTGTAACAACATCCCCGCACCTCTTAAAGGCTACTTCGGTGACTCAAGTAATCTAGGATTTAATCGTATTCAACGGACCAGTATTTAAGCATTGATTGGACAAGTCAAACCGGTTATTCGTATGACCAAGACTTGCAATGGTGTGTAACAAAACTGGGCTTCTGCACGTCCAGATTAAATTAATAATGTTGTGGATTTCTGACCAGAGTCAACAAAGTTAATTGGTCTCTGTGGTTGGTTACTTTGTTTTGCCGCTAGAAGATTAAATTTCGATTTTTAAAAATTGATTAAACCTGCGTTGTTGTAACTTGTAACCAGAATGTCTTGAGGAGAGATTTTTAGTTGATCGACCCATTTGCATCCAGCTGCCTGCCTATGAAAGCGTACGATAAAATTATTGTGTACTAATTTCTTAAATTCGCCATTTCTGTGCCAACCACTAGGTGCGAAGGGCCTCTCAGCGAAAGTCTTCGCCGATTCAACAATAACGCTGACATGGACTGCTCTTGGCGGGAATCCGCCCCTCCCATACTTCTTTTACACAACTGACGAAACAAGTTGGCATACATGCGGGGAGTACTCAGACGCCACGAGCTGCTCCATCAACAGCGGCCTCGTCGCCTACACCGACTACGACGTGTCCCTGAAGGCGTGTGAAGAGCCTTCGGTTTATTCGACCACTGTCTGTTCTACTCAGTCAACGGCAAGCACGAAGACACATCAAGCATGTGTGTTTCCGCGTGATGTTGGGCTGATTATTCTGCAAGAGAAATTTAATAATTCCTATGCTTTTACGTTTCACCGAAGACGGCAAATCAATAAGGCGAGGCCACAGGAATTGCACCAACTTGGTGGATCATGGAAAAAGCCATTTTTCGTGTTTGGAGCAACGGATGGGAATTTATTCCGAGATCGGCGACAGCGCCATTGCTTCCGCATTCACCTTCTTCAACTTTAAAGTAGATTCATGTTGACTCTTTGGGGTTAGACGATTTGCCAGACGTTCCATTAGTAGCGTGCCTATTAGATAACGCGCCGCTTTAACCAACAAATGGCCATAATAGAATGCGTTCGTGTTCTGGTGCATCTAATTCATTATTAAAATGCAGTTTTCGAAAGGCAAACATTGTTGTCTATATTCCAATCCAGTAAACGTATAAGATATACGAGTGTCTTTAAAAGAGTTTCTATACGAGCGAACGCATTCGGTCTCACTTTCATCTATTTAATCATACCCCAACTAGATCCAACCGAACTCATAGTCACTCCAGACAGCGATACACAGATAACCCTGATGTGGACAGCTCCCCAACCGATGACCGGCGTCAAATTCTTCAAAGGAATGATATTCGGAGACGAACTAAAGGCCTGTGAAGTTGCCTCGAATGCTACAAGGTGCTCAATCAGCGGCCTCACTGCCTACAAGGAGTATCTCGTCGATATAGAGGCGTGTGACAAAGAAAACGGCACACCGGGCAGAATCTGTTCTAGTGCCTATCTCTGCTCGAAGAGAATACAGACCCTTCCTACAGGTAGGTAAACGCGTATGGTAGGCGAATTTAGGTATGAATTAACTGAGCAAACTGAGAATCGCTGAAAAACGAGTCAGTTTAAAATACGCTCGTTCTTGAACCGGCGCGAAGATTATTAGGTTTGGTTGTTGTTGCCGAAAATATGTAACCAAGCAGACTGTTTTCGCGTGTGTAAAAATTGACGAGTAATTTCCTTCCATTATATTAATCACTCGACCGAAAACTAGCTCCAACCAACCTGGAACTCACTCCTCTCAGCGATAAAGAGATAAAATTGGCATGGGCAGCTCCCACGACGATGGAAGGCGTCAACTACTTCTTTGCCATGACGAATGGAAGCAACCCTCAAAAATGCGAGGTGGATGCGAGTGCCAAAACCTGCACCATTAGCGGCCTCACTGCCTACACGGACTACGAAGTGTCGCTACAGGCGTGTGACAAAGTAGAGGGCACTGCAGACCGACTTTGTAGTAAAGCGGTCAACACACCTACGAAGACCCTTCCGGCGGGTACGTCGACGAATTTAGGTATGAATCTATCATTAAAAGCATCAAAGTCGAGCGAACCAATTAGCTGACATGAGCGACGACGTCCTGCCAATATGTGTAGAGTGTTTCAATTGATGGTCTTGTTTTTCTCCATTTAAATACCTCATACACACAAGGGACTGGTAAAACAGACTTACCGCATCTGTGAACACGAGTGAAGCTTGTTGCAATTGCCGAGACCGTTAGACACCCAAATTGCTTCCAGAATAACGCCCCGTTTTACTAACAGATGGCCACGCACGATGGAACACAGATGATGTATTTGAGGCTTCCTACACCTTATTCGAATGAAATTTCCCGAAGGCAATACGTTGCAGTCTATTGTCTATTTAACAATGCGTTGCGCTCTTAGATAACGCCCTGTTAAACTATGCGTATCGTAGAGACATATCAGATAGCAGTTGATCTAGTAAATTTTCTCTGCAAAGAAAATCAAGAATTCAGCTGTCGCCACCGCATACCTGGAAGTTTACTCGTTCTGTACTCCATGTCAACCGACGTTAACTGCATTGGGCTTGGAACAACTTGAATATTTTGTTTTTCCCAGGCGCATACGACAACAACGATGCAGTTGCTGCAAGTTTACTAGGCCACACAAATGCGCTATGCATTCGCCAAAGCTTCCAAACGTAAAATTTTATATTACAAAGGTAATGGAGGTATTTATCGTATTCTTAAACGTCCATCTCACTTCTCTACCTGTACACTCTTCGATGCTCGTATTTTAAATGAACCCTCCAACGTCGGTGTATTTAAGTTTATCTAAATATAAATATCTTCCATGAATGGGTAGGCAATGACAAGAACCACGGCAAATCACAATTCAGTCATCCCATTTTGTCCCGATATTAAGTTTCACCAGAAAAGATGAATCAAGATTTAAAATATGAAAAAAAGGGATTTCGGTAGACGGTTATCATAAAAGCAAATTATTTGTGTTGCAGCTGCTTCTGCTTTCCCGGTGGTTGCTGTGGCCGTCGGCGTTACCATGGGCCTCCTCCTCCTTCTCCTCCTCATCATTCTGCTCATCGTGTTCCGCCGTCGCATTCCATGCCTCAGAGATGTGTGCGTTAAATCCGACACCAATCAAAACATTAATAGTAAGCTTAGTCTCCTCGAAGTATTTTCTTCATTTTTATAACTTTTTGCTGCGTCCTCATTCGAAAAAAGGTTTAAAAAACCAGCTTCATTTAATGAATACGCTACTGCATCGTTTTAGATAATGAGTACGCTACCGTTGACATACCAATAGGCCCGCCAGCAAACGTGAAACCAGCGGGTTCGTTCACCTCTTTTTTTATCTAGAAAGATAATCCTGAAGCTGTCATCAACTTTCCAGCAACCCTGTAACCCCTCTTTAACCCCCACACTACCATTACCCCCTTGAACTTTGCTCTGACAGTTTACTTGATCGAACTGTGTGTTAGCCGATCGTTCATCGCGCTGTAAGCGACGTCTCCTGTTAAATTTATTAATTAGTCATTAGTTAATTCGAGCAATTTAAAACGCGCTGCTTTTCCCGTGTTCTCAGTGACAATCTTTTCTTCTACAGACCTCGACAACCTGCAGGGTACAACAGAGCCGGCAACATCGGGTTCGTCTTGTTTATTTTTAAAGAATGATGGCTCGAAAAGCAGCAACAACAAAGCGATCAGCTAATTCTATTAACGGAAAAGGTTTATTGATGAAAATTGTGACAGAATTACTTGCCTGACTGTCCCTCTACATATTTTCTCACAATGTTTGCCGTTGTCACTCGGTCCCTTAATGGCGCTGCACCAATCAAATATGCGGACGGCCTCACACTATTCCATGCCGGCTAGACCAATGAGCTGGGGTTGGCGGCCACTGAGATTATCGAGCGGTCTTCAGAGAATGTCTGAAGGCATCAAAATGCGTCTCCATTACGCTTTTTCGGATAGCTTCGGCATTGTAGGTTAAACAAATGATAACAATAATTCTTGCTCTTAAACCTTCTCTTCTAATTTTATCTAAACCAGAAAAGTTTATCTGCTCATCGGAGGCTTTGAGCCTGGCATTTAGGGTGGCGATGTATTAATAACTCCAGCCAATGAAAGTTGAATCGATTAAGTCAGGCTCTACCCAGGCAAGCTGTTCCTCTAACCTGTCGGGCATTCCATTATCTTCCCGGTATTGCATCGTATATTAAAGCGGTTACGTTACGTGAAGAAACGTTTAAGATCCCGTTGTTTGACATCGTAAACTGAAGAATTGTTTCGTAAGATCGGGTGTCTTCTGTCAGCGGTGGTATTTCATAACGTGGTGTATTGGCTAATGCAACAAAACCTTGAAAACTGAAGCGATTGCAATTCGTTAGACTCGGATATTTCCTTAACGATTATCTTTTTTAAGGTAAACAATACGCAAACCTCGATGAGGAAACAGGACCGCCAGCTGTGGTGGAAACATCGGGTTCGTTTTTTTATTGTAAAGTGTCCCCAAAAGATTATTTGTTAACGCGACAACAAAAATCTCCTGTTCAACTTCTATTTGACCCCT
Organism: Proteocephalus fallax; assembly: GCA_028672205.1. Lineage (NCBI taxonomy): Eukaryota > Metazoa > Platyhelminthes > Cestoda > Proteocephalidea > Proteocephalidae > Proteocephalus > Proteocephalus fallax. The sequence continues at coordinate 7,272 of JAPUBX010001899.1, read as the reverse complement.
TCGGGATGTGCGAACTTGATTTATTTCGAAAGATCACTACCTAGAATACCGTTTTTTAGTTGGAACTGATACATTTGTAATAATAGTATTCTTAATTGTTACATAAATAAAAAGATCATCGTAATTTCGGAACAATTACCTCAAAAAATCTTATTAAAAGGAATCTTTCTGCTTTCAATATGTTTTATATTATTTCTCTCGCATTTTTCGGCTTTGGTGGTGTGCTATTCTGGGTTTATACTTCATTGCTTGTTGTTGTTTTAGCTACTGGAAATGAGGACGCAACGATAGTCAAGGTGGATCCAGGTATGCCGTCATTCCATCGTTTTGCGCGGTTCTTATAAGCTCATAAACATTATTCAAACGGATGGGAACTTCTGCTAAACAGTTTCTGTTCCTCGATTCGTTAATAGCATTGACGACGAAGTCAGAGGATTCCTCACAGCTAAGACAGGCCGCCACTGAGGTACTCGAGTGGTCTTCATAGAATGGCCTTCTACTAAACGCATCAAAATGTATCTCCATTACATTTCCTCGACTGCTGCGCATCGAATCACTGCACAATTTCGCATCCAGCTCGAAATGAATATAACTCGTCGTTATTTTAAATCGTCGGTTATATTAGAGTGTTCCTGTTGACGCTCGTCGTCTCTGATAGTTTGCTATAAGCGTATCTAGACCTTTGTCTACGCTAGCATAATTCCACTTATTTAATTCTGTTGTCCCACGATTTTTAACTGGACCCAAATATTCCCACTTTTGAACCCTTCGTAGGAAACGAGTACGAAAACGTAGGCTCTGTGGCCTAGAAAAACTCGATGCCGGCTGGTTCGTTTATTTCTTACTTTTTGTGGATATTTTGAGCGCGCTTGGCTACTGCTGCTACTAGTTAAACAATTATCTGCCAGTCTGACACCAACTTCTTTGAATGTGTGACACTATGAACAATTTATTTAACAGTTGATTGTACTTTTAGAGCAACCCAAGGCTCCGACTGCCCGAACCTATTTTTCAAAAATATTTTTTCCTATTCATGACCTTTCCATTGTTGCTTATATGACTTTAATAAAACAAACCTTTCCTCTTATTCGTCATTTCAGACCGCATATTGCTTAACTTATGAAGGAATGTTGGCACAAGGTTCACGCATCCCGTAAATGCACTTGTGAAATGGGATGGAATAATGAAAGCTATAGACGAAGCAGATGGATTGCAACATGAGCATTGGGCAAAACATTGGCGAGTCCTGGCAACGTGTAACCATGACCCAACTGGTCGAGAGCGTTAAAGGTTGGAGATGTAGTTGTAAGGTCTCATCGGCTGGGAGGCTGACCTAGGGAGGGCACGAAGTGTTGCGTGAACGAAAGACATCGTGTGTGTAGAGAGAGATAAAGTTTTCTTTGTTTTAATGAACAAGATTGTCGTAAATACAATGAGATGGAATTCCATCAGGATCGAAATTAAGGTGAGATTGTCGCTTGCCTTTGGGTCAGGTCTTGCGTAAAATATTTGAATTTGCCAAATTTGACAGTCGAACCGGCCAAACAGATACAGTTTTAATAATTCAGAATGTTTACCGGCTAAACCTTTTGGGGTGAAATTAAAAAAAATGAGGGACTTTCAAACTATGGCCGAGGAATTCGTCCAAGAGATTAATATTCTTAAAGACAGGGATAGAGGGGTTGAAAATCGTTATCAGAGGTTTCAAAAGGATTAATATTCAGTACAGAGGAAATCCACAGAATAACACGGCGTAGGTGTTCATTTATAAAAAAACGTCTGACTAATCATTTTCCGGCCGTGGCAATGGCGTATTTGTTTGTCATTTTTCGTAACTGATTTTCCCAAATCCCTGTAATATTTAGGGCTAGTCCTGCACAATGAAAGCTAGTTTGTGGATTCGTATAGAAACGCTTAGCAGTCCGACCCTCTTCTCTGCTACTAGACTCTTTGTGTGTCATGTTTCGTAGAAGTGATGCATAAACTACAAAGAGAAGAAAAGTGTAGGAGCCCCGCGCTGTGACCCAGCAGTTAGCAACGACACCGAAGAGCCTAAAGATGTTTAGGTTTCCGAGAAACTGCAAACCGATGAAATCTTCAAATCCATCTTTCGGCAGCAATTACTTCCAGGAGTTCGCGAACTTTGGTTTTGTGAATTGATCAGTGACACCGCTAGGTGATGTCTCAGAATAGGGTTCTTTTACGATTTTCCATGGCTTCAACTTATGTGCAAATACGTTTGATTGCGAGACACAAAAGTGATGTGTTACCAAGGTTTTATTGCATAAATGCTTGTCGTCGGCAAATATATAAAATTCGACTGTCCGGGTGTTCTAGCTAAATATTCAACAATGTGACCATTTTCGTTTTAATCGGTTAAATAGAACGAAAGACAAAAAACTTCCTGAAAACGATTATCATCTTCTACATGCAATATTTATTTATACCTTCGTTTATGCAGCTACCTCCCAAGAAATTATTGAGATAATTTCAAACCAGAACGAAATGACAATTTTTCTCCTCATTGCCGACCGAGGCCAGATGAACCTTTCTTATTTCTGTCGAACAGGAAGCGCTTGTGAATTTTAATTTTATTCCCATACAGCCAGTCTATACTTTAAGGTATGTTTGGCGAGAAGGTTTTGCAAGACTTTAAAACACAAACCTAGCAGAACGTCGATGCTTTTGCCCGCATTCAAGTACAGAATTTCAATCCGCGCAAGTAACTGCAGACTTTTATAATATTACAATGTACATGTTATTCTATTGGGTTTAAAACTAGTAGCTTATAATATGTAATGTCCCAGTGGGAATGTGATCTAGGAAAATGTGAAAAGTTAATAGCAACCTGTATTCCGCCAGAGGGTTTTCCCAAACGTCAGTCAACTCCATGAATTAGGCGAGTTTAATTGGCGAGTGACCTTTACTTAGGAAGGAAGATTGGTAGAAGGTACACGCATCGTGTAAGTGCACTTACGAAAGAAGATATAATAAGGAAAGCGATAGACGAAGACGTTGGAACACAATAGGAGCTTTGGGCGAAAATGGGACGGGTCCTTATAACGGGTAACTACCCAACTGGTCCATAGTGTGGGAGAAGGGAGGATGTCGCTGTAGGTCTTACAGTGTAGTATGTGTGGAGGAGGTTGAGCGGCTGCGGTTGCTGGTTGCGGAGGGTTGGGAGAGCGAAAGGCATCCTGTATGACGGGAGAAAGTGAGTTGCCTCACTTTGAGTGAACCAGAGGGTTGTTAACACCATCAGATCGAACTTCGTTCCATAGAAAGAAAGAAAGGCAAGATGGCCGCCTCTTATCCTGTCAGGTCGTGCGTTACAAATAATATTTTCGTTTTTCGCGCAAATGTGGACGTCGTACTCAAACAAACCTATTACACGGCTTAACCGCTCGCAACCACGCGTTTCCTCAACACACACCGACAATCCATCTTTTTGCCATCGAATTACGAAACCAGGAAGAGGCTATTTTTCAAGATATTGTGTTATTTGAACCAGTAGTGATGTGTTTGTTGAACATTATTCGTTCACACTGTATCCCCTTGAATACCCAATTTCTCCCACTGCTATACTCTTCAAATGTGCAATTCAGGATCAGAGTCTGCCAATCCATTACAACTTGTATGAAAAAATAACCACACACTGACAATTCGAGGGACCTACGAAACCAGACGCAACGGTACAATACCCAACAAATATACCCATATGCAGGCTTTTAACTAAATGATTGACTGATTTTATGATCACATTTATTCCCATGGGACAAACCTAACTGAAAAACCCACCCTATTGTGCTCATCGATTAGCTACTATAGATTGTATAAGTATCGTAAACATACCCACTGAACGTAAGCAAATCCGTAGGACGACATCGTTTTGTAATAATGGCTATCTGTCCGTCCATGAATTCGTTTTATTTATCGTTGATTCTGTCTTTTTCCGATTCGTATGTTGGTGCGTTTCATAAGACGACAGCTTAAGACTCGAATAGACCAGCATTCTTGAATATTTTGATGAGGATACAAGCGAATTAATCACGAACAAATACATTAAATGAGCTATTTCTTTTGCATTCCATTTGGACCCAGTGTGACCATTCTTTCGTTCAAAGAAACACAATGCGCTTCTTCCTCAATATAAACTTTGAAGAACCTACCGGCAGGAATGTTTTAACGCGATTTTACCCTCAATAGAGTCTCACGTCTTATTTGCGTGCAATCGGCCAGCGGCGCTTGTTCCGGATCGAAGTTTGGCGAGAACGTAGACATGACATCGAAAGTAGTTATAATTTGCTCATAAACCACAATGTGCAGGTCCTTATTTCTTTTGCAATGTTTGTGAGGTCTTTGGAGAGTTGGTGTGTCCGAGGAAACACAGTCAAATGGGGCGTTGAAAAAGTCCCGGGGAAATATATTACATGTGCAATGCAAAACTTCCCTATTCAGAGGGGAAATAGCAGTCGGCGAGGGAATTGGTTTTACCATTTGATTGTCGATGGGAGGAATTTCGCCGTTAAAGGTTTCGGAAGTGCCTTGACAAACAAAAGGACGCAGACGAATAATAATCTCGGTGTTAATGCAACCATTAAGGTAACGAGAACAAGAACTTAAAGAACGAAAACAAACTAAGACTTCCTGTTTTATCTTTTGGGGTGGGAAGCGAAATCGGCAAGTAAATAGACGCATCCAGACTGACTAGAATGAGGAGAAAGGAGGTTTCTCTTAATGCACTTGGTTTAGCGAGAATATGGGGTCGCCGTGGTGGGGCGCTTTTGCATATATATACATATCGACTTAAGGGTATGGGGCGGTATTGGGCCATTTATTTAAGGATGATTGGTTGTTCATTCTCAAGGTCGTTATTGGTAGTTAATCCTTTTAAATGGAAGATTTGACTCATCGTAAAAGTATGTTATCGACCCTGTTTTATAACTCGCTTGTAAGTGATTGAACGCTTTTCATTTCGGATTCCATTGGCTCACCTAAGCAAAACTGATATATGTATAAATACACAAATAAATCCCCTTATAGGGTGTTTTTTTCACCCGAACACGCACAGTCTTTTTTAACTGCCTTCTTCAGACCCGGTTTTTGGTTTGTGTGGATTCAAGCACGGCATCGTAGCTGCATCGCACAAGCCACCCCCGTACATGTATGTTAAATTCAGCCCTTGTATTTGAACTTTATCTGTTTATTCCCGGTTTTGGTTGGTCTTGTTTAGAAAAAAAGACAATAAAAAAATTTTAATAATATATTTGTTTGTCCAAGACAATTTTGCAAATTCAAACTCTATCCCAGCGGAAGAGTAACGATTGTCTGTTAGGGCACTTCTGTCGGCAAGGCGGATGCATTGCATTCGCCCTCGAATTACAATATGCAACACGTATGGCCTTTACATTTGAGTGTTTAAATTCAATTTAAAAGTATAAATATATCATATTCCTAATATAAAAAATAATTCGTCGTTATTTATAGAAACAGTTTTGTTTAAATCCAATGTTGTTTTACCTTTAAGGTCAGACGCACTTATAAACCCCAATTTCGGAGATGAGGAATAAAGGCTTTGGAATCGGTTTATCCATAATTCTATATGCCCTGACAACCAGCAAGTTAATTTTTTTAAAGTGTTTGCAGGCAATTCAATTGTGTTCGACACAGTTGATATTTTAATTCTGATAATATTGTTAGACGACCTCATAAATAAAATGATATTCGGCAGAAAAACTGTGAATAATTTTCCATGTTGTATAAGTTAAAGTAAGCGATCGCTTGCCTTCTATTTACCTATACCAAATTACAGTTAGACTTGCCGTTGGCACGTGTCGGCGGAATAGCAATAAATTGGCTAATTATGAGCCGTGGGTAGAATTTCTTATGTATTCTCCATTACGGTTCGATATATATCTAGTTTTTCGGGGCAAGTATTCCTGATGAAGTTGGATCCTCGAAACTTCGGATAATGTTCCCAATTACTAGTTGTGGTAGATATTCGTCGATACGACAGAAATTTCTTTACATTTTGAAGTAATTGATAGTTTTTTATCTTGTTTATCAGTTTTCTCTACACTTCCTGGACTTAAAAAATATATCCATGCTTGTGCTTTTAGATTTCACCGTTGATGCGGTCCTTACAACTGGAGGGTGCGTTATTTGCATTAAATAGGAACATAATATTAATTTTCTATCGAACAATGTTTTTTTAAAAATAAGCATAACACCTATTTTGTCAGACGTCTGGTTTCGTAAGTCTCTCGAATTGTCAGTGTGTGGTTATTTTTTCATACAAGTTGTAATAGATTGGTAGGCTGTGATCATGAATTTCACATGTTGAGAGTAGAGTGGTTGGAGAACTGGGGTTTTTAAGGGGGTAAAATGTGAACCAATAATGTTAAGCAAACACATCACTGCTATGGTGTCAAAGTATGTTCTTCTTTGGTATTGGGTGAAAATCAGCAGGTCGTGATTTGCTTTATTCAGACAAAGAGAACAAATACTTTCACCATGAAAATTTACAAAAAACAAATAAGATACAGAAAGTGTCGCCTGCACGATTTAGATGTAGACTAAGTTAATTGGAATAAGCGAAATAACGGAGTTAATTAGCAAGAAAGGCAAATTAAACCCTCGAAGCATATCAAGTTTAACGAACGCGTAAGTACGGCCATTTAAGGCTCCCTTCAATTACGGGTTTGTGTAGGGGCAAAGAAACAATCATTAGATAGACGGATGTGGTTGGTCGAGTTTTATACGCGGTTCCTCGAGCATCTGGGTGGAATTTATTTGTGATATAGTCGGTCTTAGCGTAGCATTGCATAGCATATTTGCCAACTATGTAATTGGTATTTAACCATTTTTCTCTGAAGCTGTGTTCATCTTCATCTCTTGGGTAAAGCCAAAAAAGTGTCTTCTGATTCATCCGAACGATTTGTAACTGTTGGACTGCTTCAATAATAAAATAATAAATATTTACAGTCTCATTACACAAGATATTTCTAACCTTTAAAAATCGGCTTCGAGGTTGTCACTTCCCCGACTCACCCTGTTCGAAGAGAATCCTTTCCCAGCGGTGTAGAATCGAAACTTTACGTTGCGTTACCTGACACACCTAGGTGGAGTCGCGTTATCCATTGGTATTTCCGTGGTTTCAGTATATGGCAGTGGTTTAGTGAAACCAGACCCACGTATTCTCCACCAATACGTGGGAGAAAAACAAGTGTGGGGAGCGTATCAATTTTTTCTTGAGAATATACCCTTCGTTCC
>JAPUBX010001898.1:0-21692 GCA_028672205.1 Proteocephalus fallax | reverse complement strand
TTTGTACAGACACCATCTCAAACCTGAAGGCCATTCTTATAAATAAACGATAAACTATTAACGCCTTGTAAAATTTCCATTAAGGTCGCGCTATGTGTTAAAAAAACACGAAGCCTATTAGAGTAGAAAACAAAACAAAGACTAAAGTCATCTAGCGATCTACACAAGTCAGCAAGTAGCGTAAACCCCTGGACGAAGGCAACAGGCTTACTAAATCCACATGAATGTTCCGAAACCGTGCGTCGGGTGCGTCAAACGTGCCGATCGGTGCCCTGGTGTGACGATTGAATTTTACTTACTGACACCCAAGGCATGTTCGTGTGAACAGGCGGACGTCCCTTTGCAATCCCTTCCACGAATACCTTTCAGCTACTAGTCGGGTGGCTGCGCGAATACCAGGGTGCGAGAGACCATGAACCATATCAAAAACTTGGCGCCGCATGCATTTCGGAACTAGCGGGCAAGGGGACGCTTTGGTGGTGTCGCAGAGTAGAAAACGCTGAGGCAACGGGAGAGATAGGTTTATAACGGACGTGTCGTCGGGCCCAATTCGAATACCCTCGTGTTGCTGGGTGTCAGACATCTGTTCGTAGTCGATACCATTAGCGAACTGCAGACTGTTCAACTCGATGCGAGAAAGGGCGTCGGCAACCTCATTATCTGCGCTGCAGATATGACAGAATTTCAGGTCGAACTGGGAAAGGAAATCAAGTTGTCAGATCTCGCGTTCGTTGTAGCGAGAAGTGAATCAACGGCCTGTGGTCCGTAAAAAATAGAATGCCGCCACTTTTCGCAAAAAACTTAAAAAGCTTTACGCTTAGGTAAGCTGCGAAGGTGATGTAGCGGCGTTCCGTTGGTGACAAAAACTTCGAAAAAAACGTGGCTGAAGCATCGTCCATCAAATATAGTTTGGCATCAGGGCGCGGATGAACCAATAAGGTCGCGGCAGCGAGACTTGCCTTAAACTTCTGGAACGCTGCACTCTGTTCTGGTGACAGTCTTACCTGACCGTTTCTGCTGGAGGTCAGAGGGGTTTACGGCGAGGCCATCTCGGCAAATTCGGCGATGAATCGGGGTTAACCACGAGCCCGTGTTCATCCAGGCGCCGAAGGACCACTTCTAAATGTCGCATTTCTGAGCACAAACGGCATTCGTAAGAATTCGAATGATCCAAAGAGAGTGGTGATTGCCGTTTTCGGGATATCCTCAAGGGCGATCAATATCTGGTTGTTTTTCGCCCGGACGAGATCTTTTGTAGAGAAAATCTTCTTTCCATGTAGGAACGAGACACAGTCGCGAATGTGCAGCAGAGGATATCGGTCAGGAACTGTTACTGCGTTAAGGGCGTAATAGTCGCCACAAGGACGCCAATCCCAAGGTGTGGTCTTTTTAACTATGTGGAGCGGGGATGACATCTTGCTATCGGAGGGGCGTGCGATGCCAAGCTCCATCATTCGTTCGAATTCATTTTGTGCCATGTGTCTCTTTACTGGGTCGAGATGGCGATAACGCTGAAATGTGGCAGGGCCAGTGGTCTTTATATCGTGGACTATGTCGTGTGGATGTTGTTGTCGTGTTCGGTTCAATTTATGGAGATCGGAAAATTGATCGAGAAGGGCTCTGTAAAGAAAGGGGATAGGAATGTGGGTGAGGTGGCGGATCAAGGTCATTGCTGTGTATCCAAAAACTACCGCTTCCCTCGATTCGTCAACGAGTTTTCTTTCGTCAGTGACGCCACGACGCGATGAAACTTGGTTTTCTCAGCGACAATTCCTTTCGCCGCAAACTGGGATTCCACGACTGAAAGCCATGCCTCAATATCGCTCTTCCACGATAACTTAACCCACAAAACCCTTTTAATAAAAACGCGTCTAAGAGGGTTATAAAAGAGAACGCAAACCAAAAGTCACGATCGTTTTCTTGATTTAATAATACAAAGCCGTGACGTTTAGTCGAAGATGGTGTTTTCGTGGGTCAAATTAGGTTCATGTCCGTTAAAAAAGGGGCGTTTAGGGTCACATAAAAATTACTGGCAGTTATTGAGAAGATAACTTGGTAAATTCTTGAAATTCAATCAAAGAAATTACTTGGATTTTTATTATTATTTGAAATCCGATAGCCCACTTGATTTATAGACTTGTCTGGCAAATAACATTTGCGTATGTTTATTTTAATGCCTAAGCGAGTTTTTTTTAAAATGCAGAACAATGTAAGAAAAATTAAACTATGTTTTGGATTTTTTAAAAGGGAGGAAAACGAAGATGATGATTCAGAAAACGGGGAGGACCATTGTGTGTTGGAGAAACGAAGAAGTAGAGACAAACGATGATTTTGATTAGAAGAGTCATGTTTAAGCAAATAAGAGGAAGGAAAATTTTAAGAGAAAGAAGACGATAAAAAATTATTTGGAAGAGATTGTGGAGAAAGGTAACGAAACTGAGCAAGAGAAATAACGGGAAGTAAACGGAGAAGAAAATGGTGCGATAAAAACAAATAAATTAAACTAAGATTGAAAAACAAATTAAGATGAGGAGGAAGAGAATGGAAGTTGGAAAAGCCAGAGATAAACGAAGAGGACCAATCAGAAAGAACGTTGAGGAAAAGTGGGGAAAGGCGAAATTGAGAAAGAAAAACGATTAGGGCTGTTTTAGGCAATGCAGGATTTGCAGAATAAGGAAATCAATGAAGAGTATTTAAGAAGGGCAAGTTTGATGAAGATTGACAAGAATAAGATAAGCAAACGGCAAGTACAAGAAAAAGGGATTAATAGAAGAAAGATGTAAGGGAAGTAGAAAAAGGCTTTTTCCTCATCATCATCTCGAGATTTATTTTTTTGTCTGACTAACTCGGACAACGTTATTGATGGTTAAATTAGTGTGGTTATTTGGCAACAGCCATAAAGTGTGTTGAGTCTTCTCAAGAACATACAATAGTTGCTTTATACAACATTTTCATAACCGTTTTTATGTGAAGCTGAAAAACCTTTAACCGTTGAACGCAAAAGCTGATAAGCATCGTTTACATGCTCCAGTTCTGAGCATGCAGACAGTGTTTATAAAACAAAATCATAGAAATAAGAATTGTCTCTTTCTTGGACAGGGTGAATATTAAATAAGTAAACCAAATTATTCTTTTTTTATAACAAATCAATGCTTGAATTCGGCAAACTATTCCTCATTGGTTTGGTCAACTATGCTCGGAATTATTAAAGTAGGTCTTCGAAAGCGTGATTTAAGGCCACGGCGTAGTGTTGGCACAACAACGCAATACAATGTTTTCGTTAAAGTGTGATTTTTCGTGTTTGTTTAAATGCAATTGAAATGTTTTGTGTTGGGGCGTAGATAGATTTTTAAAGTATGGCATAATGCATTTAAACTGAACTTTCCTCGAATTCACAAACACAATATTTGTGGTAAATGGTTTTTATAACGCAAATCGGTAAATCCCTTAGGTTAAAAAGTTATTGCGTTAACTCGCCACAATCTTTTCAGGAATATCAGGAATATCAGTTTTATCATTATGGACTTAAAAAACAACAGTATTTCCGAGAGCTGTTAAAAGCACTCTTATTTGACTGCCCTGAAAAAGGAAAACTTCTTTAATTTAAATTTTATGTTTTATGCCCTCTCAATGTAATCTTTGTTCAGTTAAAAGATGGTCGAAAATCACCCAGAGAGCAATTTGGAAAAACCTTTATCATAACACAACACTATTTAATAGTTTTAAATTAAATGTCAGTTACTAATATTGCGATAAAAAAAATCCGAATGCGTTATATTCTGCGATCTTAAGTTATCAAAACTTTAGTAATCTATTTCGAATAATAAATATTAAATATGGAATGGTAGTGTAAGCAATTGGCTTTATTACAGTTGATAGAGGAACGGCATAAGTTGCAAAGGATCGAATTCTAACAGAATCGTTGGGCGAGGTCGAAGGGAATTATTAGTGGTGGGAGGCGTCGATTCTTGTTCAAGAGCAGGGCTTACGGGCATCGGTAATGTTTCCGTAGCCGAGGTAGGAATGACTGATAACTGGTTCCTTTTCCGCATCTCGTCCTGAAGTACTGACAGTGAAATTGCCAGTTGTGAGACGACTTCGCAGAGTCGGTTAAGCTTCCACGTGGTTGAGTCGACCTTATATACGGTCAGGAAAAGAAACGGTCGACGTTCATAAGTCGACATTCTAGATGAGACGGCCATTCTAGGCAGGATATTGTGGTTCGTCTGCTTGATAAGCTTCACCATTTTCCTCACTATAAAACTGAATTTAAAAGGAGAAGCAAAGCTCACGATAGCGTGAACGACGTTCCATAAAGTCTGCAATTTAGTACGGTTCTATTAAAACAAAACTTTTCAGCGAGATGAGAACTACGAAAGCTATTTGAAAGTATGTAAAAGCTTACTAAAAACGTAACTTAGAATTAAATATGATCGTTTTCTTCTACACTCGATCGACCGCATGAGAACAGCTGTTTTGCTCCTACAACTTCTGCACTCTCAAATTGCAGCTCGCATTTTAAGTGACCCCTTCCATCTTCTCTTTTCTAGTTATTCGGAATGTAAATCTCTTTGGCCAATGCGTAGACTATACTTTTTAATACTCACAAGAACGGCGGCATATCGCAATTCGGTCCTTCCTTATTTGTCCCGATTTTTAGTTTCACCAGAGCATGTGTAACAGAGTGTTGTTCCACAAACATAAAAATATTCTTGTCGACGTTGCTGCATTTGTTCTCATTCATTCGAGGTCTCGGTTGGCTATATGAATTATACGGTAATACTGATGATTTTCCGATTCTCTATAACGGGTTAATTCAACCTTCCGTTAAATACTATCACAACAGTTAAATTGCTTAAACCTTAATCAAGGATTCCCAACATGATCGAAATAGGATTTAGGCGATTTGATGCGCAATTTTGTTATCTTTTGAGTACCGTGTAAGCTTTAGTTTTTTTATGGTACTGGAATCGCGCATTAGAAACGACGACCTTATACTACTGCTACGACATTTAAGCATTATCTTATTTGAGCCGTTTGTTGAACGACATGAATGCATTTCTGTTCAATGTCGAATTTGCTAAGAATGTATCAGGTAGGCTGGTTCGAAAGGCTGGTGCGGACAGTCAAGTCTTATGCTAAGGATGTCTCGAACGGACACTCGGTTGATTACCCACGTTGAATTCGTCCATCGACTTATGGTTTGCCAGCTTTAACTGATACCGGCTTCCGCCCTAGAGTGAGTGTTGGCTGTAATCCAACCGCTAGTGTTATCGGTTTCTACGGTGTAATCTGCGTTTGAATTGTGTGCGTCATCGCACATTTTAATTGTCGATGCTTAAAGTTGAACTCATCTATACCAAAGTATTGATAAGGCATTATTTGATTAATCAGCAGTGATCGAAATTGCAACCTCGCCAATAGTCAAAGCAAAGAATCGTCGCAAAATCACAAAACTGGTTGCGTTCGCCAACTTTTTTTTTAGCACGGAACGCTATGCGTAAAAGTGTTAAAAAGGGGGTTAAATTTGCATTTTTTTGGATCAATATTTCCACATCGTCCGGTATTTTCGTTGTTCTATTTGTAAAACTGCCGATCACTTGTTCTAGTTTGCTTATAAATAAAATAGAAGCACTCTGGACGCCGTTGCTACGTTTTCGCACACCCTCCCCTCTTCACTTGATGCCAAAGCGAAAGCCGTCGAGGGAGGTTTCTTGAACTTCTCCTCAGCTTTCAACACTATATAACGATTCAACTTAATTTCTCAACTATGTGTAGATTGCGTCGAAGGATTGTTGATTCATTGGCTTCAAAACGATTTCTCTTACAAACGCAAACACGTAAGAGTCGGAAACGAAGCCTTCTCTGCCTTGCTAAATAATTACGGTATAACAGAATACGCAGTGCTATCTCCTTTTGTTTTTAACTATTACATGTCTTTTTTTCGGTTCCTTAACGCCGTTACACTAATATAATTTGCGGATGACTTTAATGTACTTCGAGAAACCATTTGTCGAACGACTTTTTTGCATCGCTATGCGATTTTTTTTTTCTAAAAATGTGTCAGGTAAGGTGGTTTATGGGCCGGTGCTGACGTTTGCGTCCTCTGTTAAGGATATTTTGATCGATTGGGGACTCGGTTGACTGCCTCCATCGAATTCATCCATCGCCTCGGCCTCAGCTTCATTTGATGATGGAAGGGGTTAGGGGCTGTCACGTAAGTCAATAATTGCAGTCTGGCAGACTTCCGAAAAGATTACTTCGTTTTTGGCCGTGTCTCCAACGATGTAGGCCGAAGTTATCCTTTGTCGTGAGCTAGAGTTTTCCCGGGAGCCTTGATATGTCGTGCTTTCGAGTAAGGTTGCCAAACTTCGCAGATGCAGGCAACGTCTATTCGGTACAGGGGGGGCGACTTTTTTGCTACTGCAAGATTTTGCACTGGAAAACAGTATTTTGTCACAAGCATTAGAACTCACGCAAAAAAAAAAATTGCGCAGTGAAAATCTGATAAGCTATCTCAAATTCCGACGCTCTCGACGGTTTTAGAATGCCTGACATTGTTGTGTCCCCGGCCGTAGAAGTCAGGCCCGGTTTAACACAATTGGGAGGGGCTACTTTAAACACCGCAACCTGGGTAACTGCTTAGTTTACCGTGTGGTTTGCTTGCTGGCATGTTCTCTTGCATGCATGCAAAGGCGAATTTGCTTTAAGAGTTCACGCGCCTCGAAGCTGATAACTGTGTCGCCTTACTGGGTTCATTTACGCTTTTAATCTAAGCGATATTCTGTTTTCTTGGACCAACATACAGATACATCTATCGATTAAAGTAGATTATCCCGCCGACGCATTCCTATACCTTAGACTACGGCGGGTACAATGTTTGCCGTAATCAATCCAAAGTGCTGTCCGTTCCCGATGCTAATCCCTCATAGGATGTTGTAATATAATGGGAATTAGACTCTACGCTGTTAACTTAATCCAACATCCTGATTTCAAATAGCCTGCAAGCAATATTTTTAAATTTTCCGGTATTTACGTTGTTCTATTTAAGAAACTGCAGATGATCCGTTCCAGTTTGCTTATAAATCAAAAAGAAGCACTCTGAGAGCCGTGGCTACGTTTTCGCACACCCTACACTCTTCACTTGATGCCAGAGCGAAAGCTGTAGAAATAGTTTTAATTGACTTCACTCAAGCATGGCGCTTACGTGACTAGATCGGCCTTTAAATGGACCAATTAAGCGCGTTCGTCACTGGCGCCCGAACACACCACGCGAATCGGCTAGGTTTATTATGCCTCGAAGCTGCATTTTACAGACGAATAAATAAGAGCTAGAAAAACACGTAGAATAAAAAACGGCCCTTTCATTGTCTGAACAAGCAATACGTGTTCGTGACTCTGCACGCGTCTCCTGTAACTTAATTTACAACCTGACTTTCCTTTTGCCAATTATGATAATTTCGAAGAATCAGCGGTATCTACGCCACACATTGACCAGCTGCACCGGTCCATATCGATTATCAGCTGTTGGAAGTAGTCAACCATTAAAACGACGAACCGAGAGACGAGACGTTCAGCCCGCGGCTGAGAATAATTGGGCTCTTCCATAAGGCAATAGAAGTGAAGCAAGCACATTTATAGAGAGATTTTGTCCCGTGACATCGTAAAAGTGACAAGGCGATATCGTAGTCGTATACCGTACCGACGTTGAAGCATTGGCTGGTGATGTCCAAAAACGACAAGACAGTTGATCGCCGTCGTTTGATTTGGGTTTGTTGCTCTAGCCGCGAGGTGGTCTAGCAGAGCTTTGCTTCCCAGTTCCGCCGTAAGAGTTGAGTTCATTTCACATGACATATTCTTTTTTGGGTTTGGAACAGGTTACGTCCCCAGTGCAACCGACTTTTGCTTAGACACGTGCATCGCGCAAGTCGGCAGCACGGATCTCTTCGGTAATGTGTTTACCGCCTTCATCAAGAATATTTCCTCCGTCCAGTCCACCGCGTTTTCTATCGCTAGTTCACTGACAAATCTACTTCGAAACCACGCACATCACGTTCAATCAGCAGTCAAAAGACTACACTGTGACTTATTGCTCGAATTTTTATTTGATCGAAGCTTCTCGATCGTCATGATTACTCTGACACGTCATTGTGATCGAGAAGTGTGCTCGAGAGAAATTGATTTATTCCAAAACCCACTCTGTCGGAATATATCACTAGAACCAGCAAGAAACACCAGACCCAAACTTACTTTATTTCCAATTGATTGGATTCCAAAATACGTTCGCAGCTCTTACTGTGGTGTAAGCTACGAAGTCTATTTATCCTCTACAAAGATGAATTGCGCGTCGTAGATGTTAGTGGTTCTGCAACGTTCAAAGCCAGTCAGAAACGAAGACTGTTGGTCAAAACCATACCGAAGTGTTTGCGGTGCTGCGTTTGTCTTATGAGTGCGTCAAAGGGTCCATAACAGAATCACGGTCTGCCATAATCCGTTGCGACATTTTGGGGCATTTCGGTGAAGATTGCGGTCTCTAACAGACACCAAACCTTGAGTGTCGGAAACGTTGCCTCCTTCGTTTGGCTCAACAAGTTTGCTGTGCCACAAGGCGCAGTGATTTCTCCTTTTTAACCTTCGGTCCTCTTACAGTAATAAAATACGCAGACGACAAAATTGGGGATTGTCAACAGCTCGCGCAGGCCGCCACTGAGGCAATCGAGTTGTCTTCATAGAATTGCATGCTTCTTTTGGACGCATCTCTAAGATATTTTTCTTGAGAGCAGATAGTGACACTTTGGTTATCGCTTCACTCCATAATTTCATCGCCAGTTCAAGATCAAAATTCCTCGGCGATGGTAATCTTGGAGTGATTAAGTTGATGCAGTTTTCTGTAAATGCCGCTGCCCCTGTTTCTTATTTCGCGATAACACGTTGCTGAGACCCAGTAAACACTACCACCTTCGCAGGTGGCGCGTTTATAGCCCCAGTACATGCGCTTCTTACTTTTAAATTTTTACAATTTGCTTGCACCGACGTCTGTTGGAGTTTGGCGCATGTAGTAGTAGTCGTAGTAGTAGTAGTAGTAGTAGTAGTAGTAGTAGTAGTAGTAGAAGTAGTGAGACCCTTACAAGTGGGTGCTTTTACCTGGTTTCCAAACGCAGGATGTAGTGTGAATCAGCCTTTCTTGCTCATTAATCTCACATATTCGTGTTAACGTATACATGGATAATCAAAACGTTATCCCTTATTTTTTGGGTGTTGATGCGAACGTTTTGGTTCGGGCACCGTAGTAAATTGAGGTCGCATTATTTTATTGAACTAAGATCGGTTCAAACCTGCCTAAACTCCAACGAAACACAAGCACGGTTTGACGCCAAGTCTACTGTCTGGACAACAATCGGGTCAACATAGTGCTTCAGCGACCTCAAACCCCCATATTTCCTTGCTTGCTCCAAAAGGCGACTTTGCAGATCGCGTGCGGGGATGTGCGTTAAAACGCAGCTGTCCCAGCCATGGCATTGGCAGACGCGCAATTGTTGTGGGTTTAATACACGCGCATAGGTGCGCTAACCGAATACAACGTTTGGACATTTTTCCTGACTCTGGAGCACCCCCCAGGAGGAGGTCTGATTGCTTCAACTTTCTCTCAGAACGCTGGTTTTTTTGTTATTTGACTCTATCATGTTACTTCCAAAATTTAGAGAAATGTCAACCGCCGAAGTCGCCTAGGTGTGTGGCGGAAAATGAGTAGGATGTCGCATATGTTGATATATTTGTTCCTGTTTTCATAAGGTCACAGGTGCAGTTAGGAGAATTAGGTTTAACCAATTGTTATGCAACATTGGGTTTTCAGAACCCCTACTGAACCTTTTCAGTAGCACGAGGAGAGTAAATGAGCTCTATATAGATGCATAGTATAGGAAGACTTCGTCCACGCAAGACTTTGCTGCGATACTTCGTTCAGGTCACCGTCATTGTACCCGTTAGTGAGCAGGCGATGGCAACCGCTGAGCAAAATATGGTCGTCTCACCCAAGACGATCGAAAGCTGCTGATTAGCGTGGTTGCTTAAGTGGAGGCAGCGGGCGCCACAATATAGAATAAAAATTGAAGCAAGAACATTAACAGAGCGATTTTGTCCCGTGACATCGTTAAAGATACAAGGCGATATCGCCGGAGGGGGGGTCATGAGTCACGACAATGAGTCACACCTTGACCAGGCGATTAAAATGCGCTGGCAGCGCTTCCACCCACTTACGGTCACTGACCAATAAGCATTAGCGTGGCTAGACGTCAGTTAACGTTGCGTCTAGCGACGGAAATTCCGGTTTGACGCCGTTGTAAAGCCAATTCTTGTTTCCCACCGAAAAGGCTTCAGAAACGGATATTTGCATCCGATGTATAAAAGGCGTATTTTCCCCGATTAGTGGCTTATAACAACATTATGAAGAAGAAATTGGGTGAACCTCGAATGCTCGGCTTGTGGGTGGGTGGGTGGTTCTACTGTGGCGAAGACAAGTCGTTTAGTGGACGCTGGGAAGAACATGAGGATCTGTCAAGGAACGAGAGTCATTGTATCGCTCGCTCAAACCAGCATGGAGATCGCTCGGATTGGTCCGATAATTAAGCACTTAAATGCGCACCATCGAGGGCCGCTGCAGTCTATTGGTCAATGATCCCTCTGGATTGAAACGCGAGTGTTGGAAACCCAGCCTCAACAGAAGTAAGACCAAAATGTCCTTGGCGAGCAGGGGAAACTGGCCACGTGGTCAACGGGAGACCGTGATTCGATTGGAGATTGAGTTTCCATAGAAATTCCAAATCAGGCAGATTTTTACGAATAAACATCCCTTCACTATAATGACACTTCAAACAAACACTAGCCCTTTATCAAATAAATAAAGCTTACCGCTTTTCCGACAAATTAATCTATCTTGACGCGTGGCTTTGTTTTTACTGATTACCTAGACGGCCGGGTCTTCGTGGACTAGCTTTGTTCCGTTACGTTTTCGGTTAATTCCACAGAATTAAAGGAAAGATAAACCTTAGTTTACCCCCTCCTCTTTCAAGCTGTCTCGTTGTGGTATTTAAATCATACAACAGCAGACGTACGGCTTTTACGTTAAACTACGGGGGTTCATGACAAAACACAAACATCTTCCTCCGTCACGTCTGGTTCAGTTGGAAATACGACGTTGCGTTTCTTCGCCGTTAACGGCTGCCCCACGACTGTCGCGTTCATTATATCTTCTTAATATTATGCTTTATCTTTTTTCCCCATGAAGTATATAAAAGTATATCAAAGCCTGCCATCCAACTTATGATACAAATAACCCGATTTAAATTGGTGAAAGTGAATACACACAAAGTATCAAGTTGCTTAAACGCAATAAAGACCGCTTTATGTAATGCACAAGGTTTGCAAAACCCTGCCCAACAAACCCTGCTACCAAACCACGGGAAATCCTTATTTGACCTTTGAAACCCATCCACACTGTGCTTCCTGAAGATGAAACACTTAAACGCTCAATTACAATGGCGAGTGTAGCGGTCACCTCACGCAATTTTGCGGCGACCGAGAAATCCTCTCCTTTTTAGCCCTCTACGCCGGCCTGCGTTAAAGATCGCGCCAAAACCTTCAGGGTCGTCTTTCTCCTGAAACGTAGTGAGAGTATTGCTGCGTTGCTTCCTCGGACGAGTGTTTTCCCTTCTCTGTCTTTACGTTGACGACCTGTGGATACATGGATCGTTAGGAATGGATAGAAATTTAGGCCGCAAAACCTTTTAAACAAAATAACGAATTGTTTTCAGGCGTCCCCAACCTCCTCCACCTCGCTTTTACCGCTGGCATCCCATGACGATGTTCCCTCGACGAAGTCCGTTAGTATTCGGTACTGATTGATGATATCCTTTATGTCTTAATCCCTCCTCCGTCTCCACTTCGTATTTCTCCAATTTAACAAATATCTGGGCCCCTTTTTTATCATCTCTCGCCTAATCATCCCCTTTTTATGTTCTTCATGAGTGCTCTCCTTCTCTACTCCAAACAGTTTTCCGCTTTTCCACTATCCCGATATGCCTGCCTCCATTTCTACAACTTTCTGTTCCTCTGCAGTTTCATCCACCGCAACCTTCACCAGGCTAAGCTTTCTCAACCTCACTCAAGTCGCCCACCACCCCCACTCTCCCCCAATCCTCATTACGAAGCTTCTTTCCTTATCTTCCTCATTGCTATCAAACTTCATCTTCGCCCCCACCACAACAAGCCAACCTAATGCAGGAAATTGAGATTTTCTTGATTGTCTTGATTGTACCGTTGGAGACTGTTTGTGGCGATTCTATGCCCGACTGTTTATCAAGTGCCGAATCCCATTGTCGCAGATCAATTCCACAACCTGTTGGTAACAGATGGAACACCTCGCTGCTGCTACTACGTCCTAGATGCTGCTATGTATGATGATGACCCCATACTATCTTGGTATACAGCGTACATGTATCTTGTGTTGTACTTTCGATTGTTGCTTCGAATAGCGCGCGCCTAGACACATATTCAAGTACTTGATCAAACAGAGAAAAACAGTTTAACACTCACCCCTTATTTTGCCAAAGCAAACTAACATCACACTTAAACGACATTAAAACAAGACTATTTAATCTGTAAAAATAAAAGTTCGTCGTTTGTAGGGACCGCATACAGAATTTCACACGTAGTGGAATAATTTGTCTTATTGTATGATGTTTCCAGTAATGTTCTAACCTGTTTACCCTTCCGTTTGTTCGTACACGCAAATTAGATTACCCCTCATATTCCTTGTTTTCATGTTTGTCTGAATGTTAATAACTTCTCCTAGTTCTGTTATTATTTATTTGTCCCGATGCGTTTGTCAATTATTATCATACCGGATAAAAAAATTGTCTTGTATAATTAACACGAATAATGCGCCCCTATATTCACTATTCTTCATCATAATTACTACTTAATATTTTGGCTTACTCTTTCCTTTGAAAGAATGATTTAAAGCGCAATGTGTAAGTTTTCAAAATCTTGGCAAACATTTTCCTCTCATTTGTCTCTCAGCGAATCGTTCAGAAAGGTGTCAGATTCTTTTCAGTACTTGTGTGGCATTTTGAAAAATATGCAGCTGCGTCAATAAGAATAAATTCCTTGTCCCAATTATCGAATAGTATCAATTTATTGAGACCAAGATCTGACATTCGGATTTCATTCTATTTAACAGAAATAAATATTCAATTTTTATACAGAAAGCCTTATGATATTTTTTGATCAACATAAAATACAATTGACACGGCTTTGCGGATAGGGAAATTTTTATCCTGGTTTGATAAAAGCGGCAATACGTGAGATAAATAGAGTATGTTTTTATCACTAAATGCAGAAGTAAAACGGGATTCATTCTCCTCAATATGATACTACCTCAGCAAAATCCAAAAAATATATTTGAATGCTACAAAAGACCAATTAAAATCAAATAGTTGAAATACGAATTATTGGGAGGCGTTTCGGAAGCGGTACCTTTACTTGCGAACAACCCGTAAGTAGTCTTAATCCCTAATACATAAAACACGAAAATTCCACGCATTAATTCTACACGCCATTTAAAAGGATACAATATATACAGTACAGTTGTGATAGTAGAAAAAATATTTAATGGCAGGAGTTCGGGAAACTATAATTTTTCCTACTTATAGACCATAAGTAGTATATAGATTTTAAAATTCGGGGATCTCTGGATGTAAAAACACGGAAAAAAGGATTTACATGAAACACGATTGTGAGTGACATCAAATATATAATTTTGTTATATAATTTGAAAAACTGAACGATTATTTTTAATTATGTATCAATTTAAGCGAAAACTGCCGGAAGGACTAACCGTTTTTCTATGACATGCATTGTTATCCTTCAAAATTAAATTCATTCGACTAGATGGGGTTTTTGGGCATTTTTTTGGGTCGGCTTTACTTGGATTGCACGCTCGCCACATTGATTGCGTACGCGCAGTATTATCAGCTGGTGGCCCTCGGATTTGCGTTATGTCGCATAAGCTGGCGACGAATACAATTTCAACTATTTTCCCTCTGGCTATATTTTCCATGCCTTTTACAGTGATTTAATTGGTCAAACCTTTTGTACTTTTATGAAACGAATGTAAAAAATGAAAAACAAATATCTAAAATCAGAATTTTGACGGAGTTAAAATATTTATTGATAAATATTTTCTCTGGTTATTCGATTGAAGACAGCTCAGGAACTATTTATAAGGTCTTAACTATTCGTTGAATTTGTGTTCAAAATGTGAATTTATATGATATTTGCAATTATCCATAGCATCTCCGGCGTCCGAATTCCTACTGCAACCGTTTGGCAAACTTAATATATTTTTCTTAAGTTTCTTGTAAGAGCGAATAACAGCCGGTCGGGCCCAAAAGTTCCGACTCCACAAAAAACATTGTGCATGTTTGAGAGTTATTTTGAATAATTTCATTGTCAGTTGAACACTGGCAAGTTAGAATAACAGATAAAACACGCGTTCCCGTCGAATAAAGCAGAACGTTTATCATCGTATTGACCCCGTAGCTTGTCAAAGATGTTTTCAATTATTAAATCGATTAAAGTGTAACTTTAACCAAGTAAACTTTTCAAAGCTGACTCGTACTGCGTGAACAACGATCCCAAAAGTCCGCGCTTCAGCACGGTTCTATTAAAACAAAACTCTTAATCGAAATAAGAACTCAAAAGCTATTGTGAAGTATGTAAAGGCTTACTAAGGTCGTTAAGAAGTTGTTGTTTATTTTACGTCTTCCAGGTTTGCAGTCTTTCGCGTGTGATTCGTGCCAAACATATTTTTCGACGCAGTGGAGTCCTTCGAATGAAACCCGCCACTCGCCAGTATGAGAACCTGCCCCTAGGCTATCTGCGTTCCCCTGATGAAAATGAGGGTTTCATTTGAAGGACTCGCGAGGTACGAACACGAGAGCTTCGACGCAAACCACACACACCGTTGTGAACGAACGATGTGTGTTTCGTCAGACTCCACTGCCTCGAAAAATATTTTTGGCACGAATCACACGAATCAGTTCGATAAACATATAGAGATTGGCGATATTCCAATTCCCTGTTTTGATGATGGTCCATTATTGCGGCTTCAAATGGCATCATCGCATTATTCTTTCGGTAAAGTCTTCCAGAATTGGGCCTTCGTTATTTAATTTTCCAGCATACGCAATTCTATTATCTAACGCGCAAACACGCCAAATTGTATACCAATCGATAAAGCTTGCAAAGTTACGCATGTTTAAGAGGTTTTCGAGCCAGTGCCGTTTATACCGCTGACCTAGCTTGCATCAATAGTGCAATTTCGGACGGGGAACTTAAACTGCCAGGACGATTTGGCAAACTACTGACAAGAAAAAGATATCTTCTACAACTTATTATTCTACTTATACTACTGAATCGCTGTTTATAGTACTAAGATGACTTCAAACACTTCTTTTGCTTAAAATTCGACGCTAATAAATGCTTAATAAACTAAGACTATTGCAACAAATTATGATTCTTGACAATACATTTGGTGATAGCTGTGTTGAACGTGAAAGCTACCACGTTTTCTTACCTACACGCCCTCTTGCACATAAACCTACCCCAACAATATGCACCCATCTGAGCGCAAACACTGTAAGGATGCGTTCCAGAACCCACTCTTCAAAGGAAGAGCCATTGCCACGACAGCATTCTCCCTCCCGACATTTATTCAACAGGCTACACGCGCCTAACTTATCCAATGCCCTTTGAGCACTGTAAAACCAACCGACTTAGTTGCTGCAACACAAGAAAATAAGGAAACACACAAAGCTGGCCCTTGGCGCAATTTTTGCCCCTAAAGTGGCCGACGAAGACGACGGCCTTGCCCCCTCAACCCTCGCTCTATACCAGAAATATTCAGAAGCCCCAGAGCAGCTGTTTCAGTCCAGTTCGGGCACCATTGACGCCTACGTTAAACTCCTCAATCGCACCCAGCGAGACGGAGAGTTCCTGCGAAACACACAAATACGGCAAATATCTCAGGCATTCCATAGCGTCTTTATGATCATTTAATTAAAAAAATCATAACTTTAAGGAAAACGAAAAGGTCAACTCATTCGAAACAGTTTTCTTTCTTTCGAATGTTTTTCAAAGAAAACGTAAATTTATCTGCTACTTTTAAACCAAAAGTTAATGTACTAGGGTTCCCTGTGAATCTGATTCTCCCTCGGGTTTGCCGTTGTATGTCGCATAAGCTGGCGACAAATACAATTTCAACTATTTTCCCTCTGGCTATATTTTCCATGCCTTTTACAGTGATTTAATTGGTCAAACCTTTTGTACTTTTATGAAACGAATGTAAAAAATGAAAAACAAATATCTAAAATCAGAATTTTGACGGAGTTAAAATATTTATTGATAAATATTTTCTCTGGTTATTCGATTGAAGACAGCTCAGGAACTATTTATAAGGTCTTAACTATTCGTTGAATTTGTGTTCAAAATGTGAATTTATATGATATTTGCAATTATCCATAGCATATCCGGCGTCCGAATTCCTACTGCAACCGTTTGGCAAACTTAATATATTTTTCTTAAGTTTCTTGTAAGAGCGAATAACAGCCGGTCGGGCCCAAAAGTTCCGACTCCGCAAAAAAACATTGTGCATGTTTGAGAGTTATTTTGAATAATTTCATTGTCAGTTGAACACTGGCAAGTTAGAATAACAGATAAAACACGCGTTCCCGTCGAATAAAGCAGAACGTTTATCATCGTATTGACCCCGTAGCTTGTCAAAGATGTTTTCAATTATTAAATCGATTAAAGTGTAACTTTAACCAAGTAAACTTTTCAAAGCTGACTCGTACTGCGTGAACAACGATCCCAAAAGTCCGCGCTTCAGCACGGTTCTATTAAAACAAAACTCTTAATCGAAATAAGAACTCAAAAGCTATTGTGAAGTATGTAAAGGCTTACTAAGGTCGTTAAGAAGTTGTTGTTTATTTTACGTCTTCCAGGTTTGCAGTCTTTCGCGTGTGATTCGTGCCAAACATATTTTTCGACGCAGTGGAGTCCTTCGAATGAAACCCGCCACTCGCCAGTATGAGAACCTGCCCCTTGGCTATCTGCGTTCCCCTGATGAAAATGAGGGTTTCATTTGAAGGACTCGCGAGAGTACGAACACGAGAGCTTCGACGCAAACCACACACACCGTTGTGAACGAACGATGTGTGTTTCGTCAGACTCCACTGCCTCGAAAAATATTTTTGGCACGAATCACACGAATCAGTTCGATAAACATATAGAGATTGGCGATATTCCAATTCCCTGTTTTGATGATGGTCCATTATTGCGGCTTCAAATGGCATCATCGCATTATTCGATGGTAAAGTCTTCCAGAATTGGGCCTTCGTAATTTAATTTTCCAGCATACGCAATTCTATTATTTAACGCGCAAACACGCCAAATTGTATACCAATCGATAAAGCTTGCAAAGTTACGCATGTTTAAGAGGTTTTCGAGCCAGTGCCGTTTATACCGCTGACCTAGCTTGCATCCATAGTGTAATTTTGGACGGGGAACTTAAACTGCCAGGACGATTTGACATAACTACTGACAAGAAAAAGATATCTTCTACAACTTATTATTCTACTTATACTACTGAATCGCTGTTTATACTACTCAGATGACTTCAAACACTTCTTTTGCTTAAAATTCGACGCTAATAAATGCTTAATAAACGAAGACTATTGCAACGAATTATGATCTTGACAATACATTTGGTGATAGCTGTGTTGAACGTGAAAGCTACCACGTTTTCTCTCTTGCACATAAACCTACCCCAACAATATGCACCCATCTAAGCGCAAACACTGTAAGGATGCGTTCCAGACCGCACTCTTCAAAGGAACAGCCATTGCCACGACAACATTCTCCGTCCCGACATTTATTCAACAGGCTACACGCGCGTAACTTATTCAATGCCCTTTGAGCACTGTAAAACCAACCGACTTAGTTGCTGCAACACAAGAAAATAAGGAAACACACAAAGCTGGCCCTTGGCGCAATTTTTGCCCCTAAAGTGGCCGACGAAGACGACGGCCTTGCCCCCTCAACCCTCGCTCTATACCAGAAATATTCAGAAGCCCCAGAGCAGCTGTTTCAGTCCAGTTCGGGCACCATTGACGCCTACGTTAAACTCCTCAATCGCACCCAGCGAGACGGAGAGTTCCTGCGAAACACACAAATACGGCAAATATCTCAGGCATTCCATAGCGTCTTTATGATCATTTAATTAAAAAAATCATAACTTTAAGGAAAACGAAAAGGTCAACTCATTCGAAACAGTTTTCTTTCTTTCGAATGTTTTTCAAAGAAAACGTAAATTTATCTGCTACTTTTAAACCAAAAGTTAATGTACTAGGGTTCCCTGTGAATCTGATTGTCCAAAACATCGATGGTCAATCAATCGAGATGAACGCTGCGATCACCACACACACATCATTTGGGAATATGTGATGTTCATTTACGAACAAATTTGTTTGCTCTAAAGTTCCTATGGCAGCAGCTAACGGCGAACCCTTGGGGGACCTCAATTGCAAATATTCTTGCTCATCATTTTCATTCACTTTCGTACATGCAGGCAGACGTGTTGAGGGTGTTGATGCAGACATTTTGATCTGGTTACATTTTTATTGGGGCCTAATTATTTACTTTAAAAGAATTAAGCTTAATCCTGCCAATAGCCAAACGAAACACGCAAGCAGTTTCACAACACCGATACCTGGTGAACATTGTGCATGGCCGCCGACCTCAAATGCCCATGCTGTACGGGCATCCTTGCACACGCGATTGGCAGAAAGCGCTCACGCGTTCGTAGTAGTCAGCTGGCGGCCACGGGATTGGCGAGCGCGCTTTTGGTGCGGACGAATAGGGTAGCGGGGTTGTGTGGACATAACAATATGAACCTTGTAGCCGGCTGGTGAAACTAATTTTCTTGTACAGTGTTCTCGTTTATTCGCTAAAACGTATTCACTGGAAATCTTAATTTTTTGTTTATTAAGTTGGCTTGTAGAAATTCTTAATGCGAAAGTTTTGATCCTTTCTGACAACGCGCAGAAGCTTGTTGAGCAATGCCACTATAACTGTGCTATTGGCCTTTTTTGCCCGACAAAAGCTCGGCGTTAAACACTTGGATTTTATTGAACCCATTTCGGGTATTAAATGGCTGCCGATGGAACTCGGAGATAGTTTGCCTTAATCTGCCTCAAAGTTGAGTCTGATTGACGAAGAACAAATAAAAAACGAAGACGCTTAAGCTGAAGGCAGGCAGCTCATCAAACGAAGAAAGATCGAATCTGTTCTATATAGACTGGCAATTTTTTGAAGCGTCTATAACGACTTAGAAAGAAGAAAACGATAAAAAATAATGATAAAATGCTTTCAATTGTGCATGCGCCACTTTCAGAGGTTTTAGAGGCATGGACTCGAAAGATTGTGTTTATTTTTATTTGTAAAGAAGCGAACTAAAAGCAAAAAAGGATGGATATAGTGAGTTTTCATTTGATATGGTGAAAGATTCGTGGCTTCATTTCGGTCAAAGCCATGGTTGCAAAAAAACATTTTTGTAGTTCCTGTTTGTTTGGTTTGCTGACCCGGGAAGTGAAGCCTATGGACAATTACAAGTTTTCCCCGATAAAAAGGCTGTAACCGAGTTGAATGGGCCTTTTATCAATAAAGTGAATTCAAAATCAGGTTCAGAAAGCTTTGACTGGTTAAAGTACGGTGGATGACGCACCCGAGGAACATTGAGTCAGGATGATGAAACATTGTTTGAGTTCGAGTTAAGGAAGCTTTTATAGTTAATAGGGAAATACATATAAAGAATATAAAAATAAGATGATATGGAGATAGACGAGAAATAAAGGGCCCAGTAATTTGTGAAACTGGAGAAATACTATGCGAAGACGGAAGATAAATTAAGGATGTTATCGGTCGGCCCTGAAAACTCGCGGACTTTGTTTGGAGAACAGACTTGGATGATGCAAGTAGAAAGAGAAGGTTGATTAACCAGTAGAGAGGACGTCGGGACGCTTGAAAAAAATACTTTATTTTGTTTTTCGGCCGAAACTTCTATGAATTTCTAACGATTTATCTCTCAACGGATTGTCAAAGTTCAGACAGAGACAGGTAAACAGGCGTCCAAAGATGACAACTTTTCAATATTAGCCATCGTCCTTTTGACGAAAAAGGAGAGAATTTCGCTGTCGCCGAAAATTTGCGTGGAGTGACTGTTCGACTCTTTTTCACGATTTTTATCACTTTCACGAATTTAAATTTAGTTATGTATATAATACGTTTAGAAGCAGGCTTTTATATACTTTATGTAGGGAAAAGATAAAGATTTACATTAAGAAGATGGAGGAAGATGTTTAGATTCCTACATAAACACCCGTTGTTTACCTAAACGCCGCACGTCTGATTTTTATGCTACAACTCTCTAGTTGATAGATGGTGTCCTGAGCGATCTTAACCTTATCACATAGAGAAGTACCTTATACCAGACAAGACGATTGAAAACTTTTTCAACGGGAGGCGGTCAAACTATCATTTATTTCTACGATTCTGCTGAGGAGCGGTATACCTTTTTCGATTGAAAGACGGGTAGTGTTTTTTTTGCATAATTTGTGTTTGTTGTAAAAGTCTTAATAGCAAACGAACCTTCTTTCGTTAACAGGACTTCGGGTGGGTTTCTTTGGGGTTCAAAGATCGAAACGGTAAGTTATTAATCATGTGGAGAAAACACAAAAATTTTAATATTTGACAGTAAGGTGAATTTATTGAACCGTGAGAGGAAATAAAACTTTCCAGGAACGGATACGATTACCCTAGATCACGAATCCCTATTCTTCTGAAATACTTTAATTGTTATAACTGTCCCATAGGATAACTCCAAGGCATGCTTAAGAAATAAATGCGCGCTATTGCAGAGGAAAAAACGTATTTTTTTGATAACACTTTTGTCTAGAATAAGAGAAATAGTGATATTGTCAAAAGCAGAACACCCCATATAACTTACCAAACTTTATTTTTAAAGCAAATTACTGTTTTTTTGACCCACGAAAATATTTTCTTCGACCATATCGCGAGAGATAGGCACCGGAGAAGTTCTAGAGTGTTGGACTGAACAAAATCCTAACAGGTGTGATGTAGTTTTTAATGCAGTTGTTGGAGCAGTTATGCCAATAGACTGCTGGGTGATTGTAAGGAATAATTGGGTAAATCAATAAGATTGTGAAACAACACCATGTTGGCAGATGGGTTTGGACAAGCTGCCGTGAAAATTTAACTCTAGCCTGGTCGTCTGCAAGTTCCTGGAATATTTGTAATCAAATAATTTCTTTGCGTATAAAATTAGTTCTCCGGAACCTCTTTTCACGAAAAAGTTTCATGAATTCTTAGAAAATCCTTTGTTTTTGAACTTGGAAGAGGAGTCAATGAAATTTGTTTAAATAATAATAAAAAATACGACAGGGAATAAATGGTCCTACGATTCAGGATGCTCTTTTGTTAATTAAAACAACGTGTTTTTTGATATAATTCGAAGAAAATTCATTTAACAGCAACCAAATTGGCTAATGCACACAACT
>JAPUBX010001895.1:0-64988 GCA_028672205.1 Proteocephalus fallax | reverse complement strand
TGCGCCAACCTTCCGAAGGAATTCCATGCATCAGCAGACATTACGAAATTTGCTTGTTTTTTTGAATTCAGAAGCTATCCTACAACCATTCTCATCAAGAAATCATTCAACGCCAATTACTGATGCGTCGCCTTCCGGCAAAGCTGCTGTGTTGGAGCAAGAGGGCCGACCTGTTGTCTGCATATCACGGCGGTTGTCCACAGCTGAACGTAGATACGCCCAAACGCGCGACCTCCTCAAGTGGTGTTCCGCATGCGTCATAGACTGAGACTCAGAAACACGTAGTCAGCAGATTCAGCTTGTGAATGGCGTCAAATCGTCGCATTCAATGTCTCGAATATAAGCATATATTACATGTTTCATATATTATGTTACATATTGTTGCTTGAACAGCAAATGCCCGCTCTCATCTGTAGACTAAAAAAGCATTCCCGAATAATAAATATGTTTGTTTATCCGCATTTACCGATCCGTGTATAAAAATAATCGGCTGCAATGATCTTTGTTCAGACCCACAATTCCGCAACGGTATAATAAAATGCCAGTTATGGCTAAAACGAAAATACTGTTCGGTGCACATTTTAGGCTTTCTTGGAAGTAAAACCATGCGGATATTAGTTTATTTCATTTCAGTTATCTGTTTCCTTTTGAAAATATGTTGACGTCAAATTCTAGTCTATAGATAAGCAGCATTTACAAGTCTGACATGATTCGACTTATAGCATACGACTTACTCGCAACGTATGGCACATCAGTGAAAATCTCCCCTAAATATTAGGACCACAAATACTTAAACGTCTTCTCTGCTTCTACTTTCGCTGTTTATCCATCCACTTAAGTTCGACGTTTGTATTTTTGTTCCCAAAATGCAACTTTGATTGAGAGAAAATCAAAATTATTGGGTTTACAATAATGAAATGTAACATGTTTAATTGAAAATCTGTATACGTTGGTCTGTCGATTGAACGATCTGTTATATTAACAATTCGGTGAATGGAAACAAGAAGCGATACTTTTATTTAAACGTTTCTAGAATATGGTACGCACAAACAAGGTGATATTCGGTAGTGGATTATGCTTTGATGTTAGAGAGGATGGGGAATTAAAAGTACTTATCAGTTTACGCGTCCTTGAGAAATGAAGGCACAAATCTAAAAAAATATTTTTGAAAAGAATTCCGCCATTAAATATCTACGGTAAAAAATTATGATTGACTTATGGCAAGCGCATATGAAATTGGTCACACATTTTTATTGCTGAAATAGTGATTTGTTTAATATCGCATTTTAATTTATAAAAATATTTGTTAACGGTTTTGAAAAAGTGGTTTATCAGTAACCTTTAACTCTTTATTCATTAATTAATTAATTTAATTATTATTATTTTAGTGGCTTTATTAAGGTGACGAGTATACAAATTTCTAGAATAAAACAAGGCAGTATAACAAGTATTAGATGTGAAAATTGTCTTTTAGTTCCTGTTTTACCTACTCTGGTAATATGAAATTGGCACACATTTGTATTGCAAAATGATTTGTTAATATCGCATTTTAATTTATAAAAAAATTGCTAACGGTTTCGAAAAAGTGGTTTACCAGTAACCTTACACTCTTTATTCATTAATTAATTCATTTAATTATTATTATTAATTATTTATAATTTATTATTTATTAAAGTGACGAGTAAAAAAATTGCTAGAATAAAGACAAAGGCAGTATAACAAGTATTAGATGTGAAAATTGGTCTTTCTAGTTCCTGATTTACATGCTCTGGTGAAACTAAAATCGGGAAAAATAATGAATGACCGAATTTAGATATGACGCCGTTCTTGTGGGTATTTAGCACATTTACATTTCGATAAACTTGAATAGAGGTCCCCTCTTTAATGTTTCGTAATACTGTAGTGACCTTAAAAGCCCCCACATCGAACCGAGTTTCCGCCAAAGAACGCACGATCACCGTCTTAACGTTGTGAATTATATTATTGAATCAAGAGAACAATTTTGATAATACTTTGGTTTTAAGTATCGTTGAAACGGAACCACGACACAGGACTCGACGCAACGGGCGCTAGGCATCGCGCCTTGTTAGCATTTCGGCCCATGTCCAGCCCTAACTATTGTTTGAATAATAAACACGATTATTCATTGGCGACCTTCCTGTTTGGTAATCGTGCGATTCTAAATTCTGGGCCGTGAAGTCTTCGAATCGCAATAATACTGCTCTTGTTCATCCTCTTCCTCGAAACATCCCTCAACAACATCCTCCATATCCTTTCATCCTTCACCTTTCTATTTAACACCTCTTGCTCCATCCTCTTTCTCGACACATCCTAAAACCACATATTCCTAATCCTCTTAACCTTTCCAATCAACATATCTTGCTCATCCTCTTTCTCGACACATCCCTCAACCACATCCTCTGTTTAAGGATAAATACTAACAACTTTATTAGTAGCAGTAATGTTTTTAAATTTCCACAGAACCACCCAGATGGGCTTCTGGACCCGTCGTGATATTAACACCACGAGATCGGTTTACGGGCACATTAAACAGATTACCACGCTACTGGCCAAATCCTTATTTTAAGCCGTGTTTTCAGATTACCAACCACCCGCCTATTCTGTATTAATGTAATAGCCATGTTGACTCACTTAACTTGTTATTCATTGAACTGTCTAACAACAGATTATTCCGAACACAGAGAAGTTTTTATTTCTAACGGATTTCCGCAATTTTTGAGCAACTGTGTGCACCTGGATGCAGGTTTTATTGTCTTAATTGTAATAATAACGTGCTTTGGAAACGAATAATGAAGTTGCTTCTGTAACTTAAGATTTATTATGGTGAAACAATAGTACCATGCCGTTTCTCATGGAACGAAATTCGTGGTTCCAATACTTCGAACCTTCTTCAAAACCTTTATGATAGTGGCTACAATTTTAAACAAGTATCTTAATTAAACTGTTAAATACTTGACGCCATTAAGTTTTGCATTTTATTGATAAATATTTTACACGTGGCGTTGTTAGGGCCACTCAAAGATGTGGTAGTTGCTGTGGCGACGTCATCAACCACTAAGCCAACTAAGAAATCGGGCTAATTATATTACGGATGGAGCAGTAGGTTAAGACGTAGTTCATGCGCCTTATCTCCTTAACACAAAAGGTTAGCCGGGTGGAAGCTGAAACGGACCTAGAGAATGGGACATCCCGCATAACCACAGACTCAACGGCACGATGTGGAACATCGTCATTATGTTTAAACTATTCAAGAAATTGGTTAAGGTAGATGCCACATTGGATAGATGCGGCACTAAGCGGGCTCGCATTCTTTTTGACGAAAGACAGAAGTGTGCTACACCATCAGACAAGTTCTTCGTTTTTTTTAATTTAAACACGCCAGATTTAATGTTATGCAAAATCCATTTGCGGGATCAATCATGAATAAAAAAACACGATGACTAGAGAAGAAGGTTTGTGTGCTTGACGGTGCGTATCCCAAAATGTTTAGGCATCCACCGCGGTCTGCTGCAACTTCAAGCGCGACGCTATTGAAGCGGAAACCGGTCGATTGAAAACCATCTTGGAGTCGTAGCGCGCCAGACACGCAAAGTGCTCGGGCATCCAGCGTTGGAGAACCTCTAGCGACTTGTTCATCAATGTCATCCAAGCCTCCATGTCGGCGGGAGTGTCAGTGTCTAGAAATCAATATTTTTACCGCAGATTCTCCACAAACAGAGTGATAAACACCCTTGTAGAAGTAGTGAACGACAATTAAGAAATTTATGTCTTCACTTTTCTGGATGGTTGTTGATTGTTTGAAATGGGTTGATAACGAACAGGCGCGTCATTCGTTAACCAGACTATGTGTTAGTTTGTTTGGAATTTACCAATCGTACCAAGTCCGGTGCGAATCAACTAAAGTAAACACCAAGAATTAGAGCCTCGACAATCGCTAAATACATCGAACCGTGAGGGAGCCAGATAAGACGTTCGAACCGCGGTTGAGAAAACTCCGGCTCATTTACCCCCGTTCCTCCGACACGTGCCAAAGGGTCGTCAAATCGTCCCTTGTTATAGGTAAAAAAGGTTAGCAATCCACAATAACATTCCACGACTGATTCAAACAAACGAATTTACTCCTTCCCACTTTTTTGTATCAGCGTGGTGATGAACCGCTGTAAAGACCCGTCAGAACTTTGTCCAATAACTTATAGTTTGACTATTGGTTACCTTCTGTATACGAACTGATCGAGCATTGTGACTGACCGCTGGTTGGTGTTGCTACCGTCCAAGGTATGATTATAAGCGTTCTCAGCGGTTGATAAAACTTTAAATATATGTTTCTGATCATTTTAATCAGTTGATAACGTTGATAAAAATATTAAAAACCATGCTTTTCTTGATGTATTATTCAATAACCTATTATTTGAATGTCCAAGAAATAAATAAATGAAGGTATTAATACTTAATAAATTAATTCAAAATGTGTAGGAAAATTATGGATATTTTAAATGCGTTTGCCGTTTTGCTTATGCACCAACTTGAGTTTAAATGCCGCAAATATACCAAAAAGCGGAAATTGGCACGGTATGTTAAGAAATAATCCAAAATTGCCGATTTCGCTGATTGAAATATTGAGCCTATTCATTATTTAACATGCTAGAATGACGCAATTACAGAATATCACATTCAAGGAAAGAACATGAATTTAATGCAGCATACAGTGGCGAAACTGTATTTAGTTGTAATTTCTGTCACTTAAAAGAGTGAAAAAGACCAATATTTTTATTATACATATAATTACACTTTTTTGGCGCCAACTGACGATTTCAAATTCTCCAAATCGTCTTCTGGATCATTTAAATGCCTCTCTCTAGAAAACCTCACGTCCATCAAGATCGATAGCGGCCAAGCAGATTGTTGCTGATACCGAGGTTTCCCTTCGTCAAATAATAATTTACTTACTCCACCCCGAAACCGTCTTACGAAAGACACGTTACAAAAATATCTGTGCATTCGAGTATGAATGCCTGTGCCAGATGAAGTGTCAATCAAATATAAAAAGTCTGTATGTTCTGATAAATGTTTGTTTTCGTTCGAGATCTGTTGACTGTAGGGCCGAAATTTTCCTTTCCCAAGGACAATCTCAAACTCCATTAAAACTCAACTTGTTCCAAGATGAATTTAAATCAGCGAATAATTTACACAACCGAGTTATAAATATTTCCTTATCAGTTAATGCAACTTCCCGAGAAGTGTCGGACCTCATTGAGCGTTTCGAAATTTGGGCTATCGCCCAAGATAATCTCGCTGAAGAAAAGAAAGCGGCTTATTTTCTGAACACTATTGGTAAAGACGCTTATGCTCCAGTGAACAACTTGGTTTATCGTGAGATTCTCATTAAAATGCCACTCGCAAAGATGTATCAAGCTATTCGTCATCATGTTTAGCCTATAGCTTATGAGGCTGCTGAACTAAGCATAGTCCATACGCTCATGCGAAGATCCGACCAAAACATCCGTGATTTTATCCTTTTACTCAAGACACAAGCCGCAAAATGCAGCTTTGAAGCTCAATTAGACGCGCAATTTCGCGACTGTTTAATTGCAGGCATCAATGATCCCAATCTGCAAAGGCAATTACAACTCCTCAAGAATCCCACATCCCAGAGTTTTCGTGCTCTATGCGAACAATTCCAAGATGTCTCGAACATTTTCAAATTTTCTATTATTCAAGATCCCGTGTTTCACTCCATATCTATCCCTAGGAGACCAAACGCGCGGATATGGAAAAATCGCACAACAATACTGATAATTTATTCAATACTTGTCATTTGTGTTGCAAATTGCATTCACGGGACCAATGTAAATTCCGTTATGCGAAATGCTTTAATTGTGGCAAAATAGGTCACATCAAATCGGTCTGCAAATCAAAGGTTTGTGCGATTATAAACGATTCAGACAAAAATACATTCTATATGGCTCTGATGAGTTCCAGCAGTCAGAGCGGTGGCCATATTTCCAAGGAACTTATGAATTCACATGAAAATAAATGTTCTTCATTTTTGATTCTGGGCGTGTGGAATAACTCATTCCTATCCATGCATTAACAACGTTCTGTCTACGTCCATGTATACAGAAGACCGACCAGTCGATTATTGGTATCACTGGTCATTCATTGAAAATCATTGGCTTCTGTATGATCCCTATTATTCGAGATGGCACCAGATTCCAATGCAAATTATTGGTGTCGGCGACGGTTCCAGCCATTATCGGTTTGAATGTCATAAAACAGCTGACGTTTCAAATGAGTTACTATTCATTACCGGCAGTGGAGTCCGATTTTAAAGACCTGGTCCAAAAGTCCACCAGAGTGACTAATGGAATGAAAATCTCCAGATTCAAATTGAAGGAGCGTAATATACTCCAGTGAGCTGATATGTGGTGATTACTGGATGACACTCATTCTCCGATTGTTACAGAAGACATGCACTACTCCGGAACCAGAAGACATCCTCTTTAAATTCAAGGGGTCGAGTCTCTTCTCCAAAATTGATCTAAAAAATGCCTACTCACAGATTCAACTGGATGACGAATCCAGTTTGCTGACAGTTATTAATGCACCCTATGGGTTAATAAGGTACAACTTTCTACCTTCTGGGCTAAATTTTGCCCCAGCTATTTTCCAGGATTTTATTAATGGCATATTTGATGACCTTAATGGTATTGAAGTTTACCAAGATGACATTTGTGTCCATGGTGTAAGGAGGCATGATCAAGACAGAGACTCTGCCAGCTATTCCGCAGTTTTGTCGAGTATAATGTTGCGGTGTATCCGTTTAAATGTAAATTTGCCGTCCAAAGCAATAATCTCATCTCGGAGACGCAATTGGCATTCAAGAGGATTCTAACGGCACTCAGAAAGGGCTGAAATAATGTAGATAAAAAGAGGGTTCCACATTTCTACTCTCGGAGGGACGATTTAAGTTCCACTCCAAAAGGTCTTTTATGGTATCAAGACCGTATTGTGGTACTACCAGTGCTGCGCAAACCTGTTTTTGACGATCTGCACTCCGGTCATCTTGGTGTTGATAAAATTAAATCATTGACAAAAAATTCATATTGGTTGCCGGAAATTGAAGCCGATATCCGGCGAACGGCTGCCCTGTTTAAATGTTTTTTTGCACAAGTTGCCGTCAAGGCCTTCGAATTTGTATCCATGGCCAGGGTCCTGTGAGCCATGGCAACGAATACATGCTAGTTATTGTGGACCATATCTCGGCAAATAATATGCTCTTGTCGTAATCGATTCATTTTCACGTTGGCCTGAAGTATTTCTGACGACCAGTGCCAATGCCGACTTCACCAAATCGGTGTTTCGGACGTTATTGATTCAGCGTT
The DNA here is from genome assembly GCA_028672205.1 of Proteocephalus fallax. Lineage (NCBI taxonomy): Eukaryota > Metazoa > Platyhelminthes > Cestoda > Proteocephalidea > Proteocephalidae > Proteocephalus > Proteocephalus fallax. Next base: position 57,585 of record JAPUBX010001895.1, on the reverse strand, counting down.
TCAAGAATATGGTACGTACGTTGTCGATTATGCTTTGATGTTGGAGGGAATGGGTAATTAAAAGAAATATCAGTTAACGCGTCCTTGAGCAATCGAGGCCCAAAATTGAAAAAACCCTTCGCCATAAAATATCTACGGTAAAAAATTATGATTGACTTATGGCAAGCGCACATGATCCTCAGAGACTCCTCGAGCGCACATAAATTAGCACACGTTTTTATTGCGATAAGAAAACATTTGCGTCGCAAATCGTTGTTGGAATATTGGTCTAAAGACTGCATTGATTGAGATGTCTTCTGGCATCCGAGGATTTTTGCTAATCGACGCGTGACCATTTTGCATCATAAAATATCCCTTGGATAGAGTTATGATTGATCTGTCAACTACATTTGTAAATCATAATGCGTTGAATAAATGCTCCAATTAATATATGTCATCATTTCATTGTCGCCGGTGGACGTTCTATGTCCAAAGGGATAAAAAACGCATTTAGGCAGCCGTTCTTCCAATTAAAAAGATGATAGTGGCCTGTTATCTTAAGTTCGGTGCACTTCAACAATCAGAGACATAATTATAAAATAAATCCACAAAATTTCATTATGGGGTTTTTCAACGAATTACGTTGGTAATGTCCTAGCCTAAAAAAGCATTTGGCAACCTGTGGAATAATTATAAACTCTCTGTTCGTAATAGTGAAATCAGGAAAAAATATGTTAATCGCATTGCGAGTTTTTTAAGTCGTCATAATTAAGGTCGCGGTATGTAAAGCGAAGGACGTGATATTTTGGACTTTTGAGTTTGAGAGGATTCGGATTGGTGATTTTCAGCGCTCTGACAATGCCAGGCGAAAGAGCATCCCGACCGCGAAATAGGAACTCTTAATTTCCCGATCGATTTATTTTCACGTTGGCCTGAAGTATTTCTGACGACCAGTGCCAATGCTGACTTCACCAAATCGGTGTTTCGGACGTTATTGATTCACCGTTTCAAGAATATGGTACGTACGTTGGCGATTATGCTTTGATGTTGGAGGGAATGGGTAATTAAAAGAAATATCAGTTAACGCGTCCTTCAGCAATCAAGGCCTAAAATTGAAAAACCCTTCGCCATAAAATATCTACGGTAAAAAATTATGATTGACTTATGGCAAGCGCACATGATCCTCAGAGACTCCTCAAGCGCACATAAATTAGCACACGTTTTTATTGCGATAAGAAAACATTTGCGTCGCAAATCGTTGTTGGAATATTGGTCTAAAGACTGCATTGATTGAGATGTCTTCTGGCATCCGAGGATTTTTGCTAATCGACGCGTGACCATTTTGCATCATAAAATATCCCTTGGATCGGTTTTTCGGATGTTTTTCAGCCGTGAAGGCATTCCGCTTGTTTTGGTTACGAATAATGGTACACATTTCACTGCCGACCATTTGGTTAATTGGGTCAAAGGTCTCGGATGCCGGCATTTGCTTACGTCTTCCGGACATCCTCAGTCGAATGGCTTTTTCAGAGAACTTTTTCAAGTCCCTACAGCCAGCTATATAATCCATCAAAGCAAGTACATTTCCAGAGTTGGATCGGTCTATCGACAATTTCCTGATGCAGTACCGTAATGCTAATCAAGCAACCACTGGTTAAAGTCCGGTTATGTTTTTCAAGGGGCGCAAACTCAACACATCGTTCCAATGCCTTGGATCGGGAGAAGTCACATTTTTTTCAAACGGAATGATGTTTGACCGTCTCGCGGTCTTATTATTGGAAGAAGTAGAAATTGTATGGTTCCTATCCTCGATGTTACTGATTTATCACGTCATCGTCCGCATGTCGATCAAATGCGATTCGATGAACAAGCTGTACCCGATACTGATTCCAATCCTTCTGAAGAAGCTGAGCTGGCTAATACGACTCTATCCGTTCCAGACCAAAGCTCGCAAGCACAACAATCACTGATTCTCCCAGAATTATTCCGTGAAATTAAGTAATAAATGAAGCGTTTTTAATCTTGAAGTTGATAGCAACAACAAAAATCGAACACGTCCCTCATCTTAAGATTACCCGCAAATACGCGGTTCCATCTTTAAGGTTTCGTAATACTGTAGTGACCTTAAAAGCCCCCTTTTGTTTAAACACACAGGAACCAAGTTTCCGCCCTAGGAACGCACGATCACCGTCTTAACGTTGTGAATTATATAATTAAATCCAGAGAACAATCTTGATTATACTTTGGTTTTCAGTATCGTTGAAACGGAACCACGACACAGGACTCGACACAACGGGCGCTAAGCATCGCGCCTTGTAAGCGTTTCTGCCCATGTCCAGCCCTAACTATGGTTTGAATAATAAACACGATTATACATTGCCGATTTTCCTGTTTGGTAATCGTGCGATTCTTAATTTTGGGCCGTTAAGTCTTCGAATCACATTAATATTTCTCTTGTTAATCCTCTTCCTCGACACATCCCACAACAACGTCCTCCTTATCCTCTCATCCGCCACTCTTCCAGTCAACACCTTTTGCTCATCCTCTTTCTCGACACTTCTCTAAACCACATATTCCAAATCCTCTTAACCTATCCATCCAACATATCTTGCCCATCCTCTTTTTCGACACATTCCTCAACCACATCCTATGTTTTAGGATAAATACTAACAACTTTATTAGTAGCAGTGATGGTTTTAAATTTCGACAGAACCACCTAAATGGCCTTCTGGGCCCGTTATTCTATTTACACAACGAGATCGCTTTAAGGGCACATTAAACAGCTTACCACGCTACTGGCCAAATCCATATTTTAAGCTGTGTCTTCAGATTACCAACCACCCGCATATTCTGTATTAATGTCATAGCCATGTAAACCCACTTAACTTGTTATCCATTGAACTTTCTAACAACAGCTTATTCAGAACACAGAGAAGTACTTATTTCTGACGGATTTTCTGTAATCTTTGAGCAACTAAGTGCACCTGGATACAGGTTTTATTGTCTAAATTGTAATAATAAAGCGATCTGTGGAAACGAATAATCAAGTTGCTTCTGTAACTTAAGATTTTTTATTGTGAAACAATAGCACCATGCCGTTTCTCATGGAACGAAATTCGTTGTTCCAATAATTCGAACCTTCTCCAAAACCTATATGCCATAGCCATATGATAGCGGCTAAAATTTAAAACAAGTATCTTAATTGAACTGCATAATCCTTGACGCCATTAAGTTTAGCATTTTGTTGATAAATATTTTACACGTTGCGTTGTAAGGGCCACTTAGAGATTTGGTAGTTGCTGTGGCGAGGTCATCAACCACTAAGCCAACTAAGAAATCGGGCCAATTATATTACGGATGGAGCAGTCGGTTAAGACGTAGTTCATGCGCCTTATCTCCTTAACATAAAGAGGTTAGCTGTGGATTCCACTGGATGACGAATCCAGTTTGATGACAGTTATTAATGCACCCTTTGGGTTATTTAGGTATAACTTTCTACCTTCTGGGCTAAATTTTGCCCCTGCTATTTTCCAGGATTTCATTAATGGTATATTTGATGGCCTAAATGGTATTGAAGTTTACCAAGATGATATTTGTGTCCTTGGTGTCAGCAGGCATGATCAAGACAGAGACTCCTCCAGCTATTCCGAAGTTTTGTAAAGTATAATGTGGCGGTTTATCCGTTTAAATGTAAATTTGCCGTCCAAAGCTTTGATTTTCTTCGGATTTACTGTTGATAAGTCTGGTTGTTATCCAGACAAGAAAAGGCTGAATTATTTAGTGGAAATGCAGACCCCGTCCAATTGCAGTCAATAACGGTCGATTATGGGAGCCATTCAATACTATTCGCAGTTTATACCGATTTTTTGCTGGTATCGCTGATTGCTTATTTGAGCTTCCGAATGCGCCAACCTTCCGAAGGAATTCCATGCATGAGCTGACATTACGAAAGTTGCTTATTTTTTTGAATTCGGAAGCTTTCCTGCAACCATTCTCATCAGGAATGCATTCAACGCCGATTACTGATTCGTCGCCCTCCGGCATAGCTGCTGTGTTGGAGCAAGAGTTGCATTTACAGGTCTGGCATGATTCGACTTATAATATACGACCAACTAACAGAAGTATGGCACATCAGTGAAAATTCCCCTGAAAAGAAAGACCACAAATACTTAAAGGTCTTCTCTGCTTCTACTTTTTTGTGTTTATTCATCTACCTACGTTTGACGTTTGTATTTTTGTTCTCAAAATGCAACTTTGATTGAGAAAAAATCAAAATTACTGGGTTTACAATAATGAAATGTAACATGTTAAATTGAAAATCTGTATTCGTCGGTCTGTCGATTGAACGATATGTGTATTAACAATTTGGTGAATGGAAACAAGAAGCGATACTTTTATTTTAACGTTTCTAGAATATGGTACGCACAAACAAGGTGATATTCGGAAGAAGATTATGCTTTGATGTTGGAGGGAATGGGGAATTAAAAGCCTTATCAGTTTTCGCGTCTTTGAGAAATGAAGGCCCAAATCTCTAAACCACATATTCCTAATCCTCTTAACCTTTCCATACAACACGTCTTGCTCATCCTCTTCCTCGACACTTCTCTAAACCACATACTCTGTTTTAGGATAAATACTTACAACTTTATTAGTAGCAGTAATGTTTTTAATTTTCCACAGAACCACCTTAATGGCCTTCTGGGCCCGTTATGCTATTTACACAACGAGATCGCTTTAAGGGCACATAAAACAGCTTACCACGCTACTGGCCATATCCCTATATTAAGCCGTGTCTTCAGATTACCAACCTCCCGCTTATTTTGTATTAATGTCATAGCCATGTTAACTCACTTAAATTGTTATTCATTGAACTGTCTAGCAACAGCTTATTCAGAACACATAGAAGTACTTATTTCTGACGGATTTCCGTAATTTTTGAGCAACTGAGTGCACCTGGGTACAGGTTTGATTTTCTTAATTGTAATAATAAAGCGATTTGGAAACAACTTATCAAGTTAATTCTGTAACTTACGATTCTTTATTGTGAAACAATAGCACCATGCCGTTTCTCATGAAACGAAATTCGTTGTTCCAATAATTCGAACCTTCTCCAAAACCTATATGCCATAGCAATATGATAGCGGCTACAATGTAAAATAAATAGCTTAATTGAACTGTTAAATCCTTGACGCCATTTAGTTTAGCATTTGATTGAAAAATATTTTACACGTTGCGTTGTTAGGGCCACTCAAAGATGTGGTAGTAGCTGTGGCGAGGTCATCAACCACTAAGCCAACTAAGAAATCGGCTAATTATATTACAGATGGAGTAGTAGGTTAAGAAGTAGTTCATGCGCCTTATCTCCTTAACACAAACCACAGACCCCAACGGCACCATGTAGAACATCGTCACCATGTTAAACCTATTCTAGAAATTGGTTAAGGTAGATGCCACAATGGATAGATGCGGCACTTAGAGGGCCCGCATTCTTCTTGACGAAAGACAGAAGAGCGCTACACCATTAGGCAAGTTCTTCCTTTTCTTAATTTAAACACGCCAGATTTAATGTAATGCAAAATCCATTTCCGGGATCAATCGTGAATAACGACACACGATGACTAGAAAATAAGGTTTGTGTGCTGGACGGTGCGTATCCCAAAATGATTAGGCATCCACCGCGGTCAGCTGCAACTTCAAGCGCGACGCTATTGAAGCGGAAACCGGTCGATTGACGACCATCTTGGAGTCGTCGCGCGCTAGACACGCATACGTACTCGGGCATCCAGCGTTGGAGATCCTCTAGCGACTTGTTCATCAACGTCATCAAAGCCTCCATGTCGGCGTCAGTGTCAGCGCATATAAGGTGTCTAGAAATCAATATTTTTACAGCACATTCTCTACAAACAGAGTGATGACACACCCTTGAAGAAGTAAGTGAATGAAAATTAAGAAATGTATGTCTTCACTTTTCTGCATGGCTGTTGATTGTTTGAAATGTGTCCATAACGAATGTGGCGCGTCATCCGTGAACCGGACTGATTGTTGGTTTGTTTGAGAGTTCACCAATCGAACCAGTCCGGTACGAATCAAGTGAAGAAAACACCGAGAAGTTAGAGCCTCGACAATCGCTTAATGTATCGAACCGTGACGGAGCAAGAGATAAGACGTTCGAACCGCGGTTGAGTAAACTCCGGCTCATTTATCCCCGTTCCTCCGACACGTGCCAAAGGGTCGTCAAATCGTCCCTTGTTATAGGTAAAAAAGGTTAGCAATCCACAATAAAATTCCACGACTGATTCAAACAAACCAATTGACTCTTTCGTCCTTCCCACTTTTTGTATCAGCGTGGTGGTGAACCGCTGCAAAGACCCGTCAGAACCTAGTCCAATAACTTATTGTTTGAGAATTGGTTACTTCTGTATACGAACAGATTGGGCGTTGTGACTGACCGCTGGTAGGTGTTACTACCGTCCAAGGTATGATTTTAAGCATGCTCAGCGGTTGATAGAACTTTAAATATCATGTTTCTGATATTTTTGATCAGTCGATATTGAAACGGCGGTGATGAAAAGTATTCAAAAACCATGCTTTTCTTGATGTATCATTTAATAACCTATGATTCGAATGTCCAAGAAATAAATAAATGACAGTATTAATGCTTAGTAAATTCATTCAAAATGTGTAGGAAAATTATGGATTTTCAAAATAAGTTTTCTGTTTATCTTATGCACCAACTTTATTTTAAATACCGCAAATATACCAAAAAGCGGGATATGGCACGGTATATTTAGAAATAATCTAAAATTGCCGATTTCGAAATTTGGGCTATCACCCAAGATAATCTCGCTGAAGAAAAGAAAGCGGCTGATGCTCCAGTGAAAAACTTGGGTTATCCGGAGATTCTCATTAAAATGCCACTCGCAAAGATTCATCAAGCTATTCTTAGGCATGTTTAACCTATAGCTTATGAGGCTGCTGAACGAAGCATAGTCTATGCTCTCATGCGAAGATCCGACCAAAACATCCGTGATTTTATACTTTTACTCCAGACACAAGCCGCAAAATGCAGCTTTGAAGCTCAATTAGACACGCAATTTCGCATCACTGATCCCAATCTGCAAAGGCAATTACTACTCCTCAAGAATCCTACATTCCAGAGTGTTCGTGCTATATGCGAAGAATTCCAAGATGTCTCGAAGATTGTCAAAATATCTATTATTCCAGATCCCGTGTTTCACTCTATATCTATCCCTAGGAGATCGAACGCGCGGATATTCAAAGATTGCAAAATTGCAAATTGCATTCACGCGACCAATGTAAATTCCGTGATGCGAAAGGCTATAATTGTGGCACAATAGGCCACATCAAATCGGTCTGCAAAACAAAGGTTTGTGCGATTATTAACGATTCCGACGACAATACATTCGATATGGCTCTGATGAGTTCTAGCAGTCAGAGCGGTGGCCATATTTCCAAAGAACTTATGAATTCACATGGAAAAAAGATGTCCTTCATTGTTGATACCGAGAGCGTGGAATCGCTCATTCCGATTCATGTATTGAAGAAATTTTGTCCATGTCCATGCATACAGAAGACCGACCAGTCGATTATTGGTATCACTGGTCATTTATTGAAAATCATTAGTTTCTGTATGATCCCTTTTCACTGAGATGGCACCAGATTCCCGTGCAAATTCTTGGTGTCGGCGACGGTTCCAGCCATGATCGGTTTGAATGTTATGAAGCAGCTCAAGTTTCAAATGAGTTTCATTACCGGCAGTTTTTTTTCGGAGTTGGAAGATCTGGTCGAAAAGTGCACCAGAGCGACTGATGGACTGAAAATTTCCAAAGTCGAACTCGAGGTTGCCGGAGATCCCATGTTCTTTTAGCGGAGGATTATTGCCTTCGACTTACGAAACCCTTTTAAACTGCCTTTTAACCAATTGGTTGAGCGTAAAATATTAACTTCAGTGAGTTGTGATTATTGCAGGATGACACTCAATCGCCGATTGTTACAGAAGACATGCACTACTCCGGAACCAGAAGATATCATCTATAGATTCAAGGGGTGGAGTTTCTTCTCCAAAATTTATCTTAAACACAATTAAAAATTCCACTGGATGACGAATCCAGTTTGTTGACTGTTATTATTAACCCCTTTGGGTTATTCAGGTACAACGTCCTACGTTTTGGGCTAAATGTTGCCCCGGCTATTTTCCAGGATTGCATTAATGGCATATTTGATGGCTTTAATTGTATTGAATTTTACCGAGATGACATTTGTCTCCATGGTGTCAGCAGGCATGATCAAGACGAGAGAGTTCTCCAGCTATTTCGAAGTTTTCTCGAGTATAATGTGGCAATAGATCCGTCGAAATGCAAATTTGCCGTCCAATGTTTGATTGCCTCGGTTTTACTGTCGATATGTCTGGTTTTTACCCAGACGAAGAAAAGACTGAATTCTTTGGTGGAAATGCAGTCCCCGTCCAATTGCAGTCAATAACGCTCGATTACGGGTGCCATTCAATACTATTCGCGGTTTATACCGCATTTTGCTGGTATCGCTGATTGATTATTTCAGCTTCAGAATGCGCAAACCTTCTGAGGGAATTCCTTGCATCAGCAGACATTACTAAATTTGCTTGTTTTTTTTGAATTCAGAAGCTATCCTGCAACCATTCGCCCCAAGAATGCATTCAACACTGATTAATGATGCGTCGCCCTCCGGCATAGCTGCTGTGTTGGAGCAAGAGGGCCGACCTGTTGTCTGCATATCGCGGCGGTTGTCCACAGCTGAATGTGGATACGCCCAAACGCGCGACATCCTCAAGTGGTGTTCCGCATGCGTCATAGACTGAGACTCAGAAACACGTAGCCAGCTCGAACACGTTGCTCGAATATCGGTAGTTACATATTGTTGATTGAACAGCAAATGCCCGCTCTCATCTATAGACCAAAAAAGGCTAAAGACTAAAATTGGCTCCCTGATCTTTGTTCAGACCCACAATTCCACAACGCATTTTAAAATGCCAGTTATGGCTAAAACAAAATCCTGTTAGGTGCACATTTTAGGCTTTCGATGTTTTGTTTTGTTGCCCCAGAATGCGAAAAAATGGTTTCTTGGGAGTTAAACCATGAGGATATTTGTCTTTTTCAATTCAGTTATCTTTTCCATTTGAAAACATGTTGACGTGAAATTCTAGTCTATAGATTAGCAGCATTTACAAGTCTGACATGATTCGACTTATTCACAGAAGTATGGCACATCTCTGAAAACTCCCCTCAATATTAGGACCACAAATATTTAAACGTCTTCTCTGCTTCTACTTTCGCTGTTTATCCATCCACTTACGTTTGAAGTTTGTATTTTTGTTCCCAAAATGCAACTTTGATTGAGAGAAATCAAAATTATTGGGTTTACAATAATTAAATGTAACATGTTGAATTGAAAATCTGCAAGAATATGGTACCTACAAACAAGGTGTTATTCGTAAGCCGATAATGGTTTGACGTTGGAGGGAATAGGAATTAAAAGAACTATCAGTTTTACGCGTCCTTGAGAAATCGGGGCGGAAAAAAACCTATCCCCATAAAATATCTACGGTAAAAAATTATGATTGATTTATGGCAAGCGCACATGAAATTGGCACACCTTTTTATTGCCCTAAGAACATTTACCGAATTGATTTGTTAATATCGCATTTTAATTTATCAAAAATATTTGTTAACCCTTTCAAAAAAGTGCCTAACAAGTTACCTTACACTTTTACAATAACCTGCCGTAAAAAAATCTCACCGTGAAGTCCAAATAGTCTTCTTCTATTCAAGGTTTTTCGGTGTTTTAAAATCAGTCAGAAGAGGGTTATTGCATTATATTATATCTATAATATATATATATTAAAATAACAGTCAATTAGACACCCAATTAAAGAATACATTGGTAGCACCTTATTTCGCCGTCAATGTTTGCCTCCCTACAACATCAGAGAACACGCATTAACAAACGTGTTAGAGATTCCATATGTGCAGTTATGTGAGAGCATGTTTCACCGTTAAGTTACCCTTGGAAAAATAAACGCAGTTAGTTTATTATCAGAATTGCATTCCGTCAGTTGATGCATGTCCCCGTGAAATTTCGCGAAACCTTTGTATCCAGACAATTGACATTACAACAGAATGTGGTCATGATAACGTTTAATTACAGCGATTTCCAGCGAAAACAATTTGCGCAACCCAGTGAATCGATTACATTCCAACAAGTTGTTGTTTATCAAGACAAGTAAAATACCGGGTAGATTTCGCAAGATGTAACATAACGGTAACAATGTTATTAGCCCTAAATGGAATGCACAGTGTGATTTAAAAGCTCTGAGATCAGCAGGTTTGGCATTCATAAAAGAAAGAAAAACATCAACGAAGAGATTTTCATTTATCAGCACGTAAATGTTGAATTGTGCCTACTGGCAGTTGAATACCGTTTGAAAGAAAAATTTAATGAGATTCAAATGTGGCCAGGGGGTTCAGTAAACAAACACGAAAATGCATATTGATGCTGGGTTAATCGGGGCGCTTGTGACGGTGACAGCCATTCTTATAACTTCGTATTGTTTTATTATGGTCGTAGAGAGGATTCAACAGCGCCTAAGTCTTTCAACGAACACCTATAATACCAAAAATCCGTATTGCCCATTATTAAATTGAGGTGTTAAGTAAAATTCATAAAAGGCTGATTGGAAGAAAAAAAACAACGAAGAGAATTTCATTTTAATGCAGAAAAACCTTATTATCCAATATCAAATTGGAGTGTAAAGTATAATAGATATCCCATATTGGTATATTTAGTGTCTTTTGACAAATGTCATTCGTTTGATTTTACTTATTATGGTTAAAAGACGACCTCAAAATAAGGCGCACTTTCAACATTTTAAAATTATTAAGTTATTTTGTGCTATTCTGAAATTCGGGCAGAATAGGTGTTTTTAGGCCATGGAGAACCGAAAACCTTTACGTATCCGGTATAAATTTACTTAATTTATTTTCGTGTGACGTTATATTAATTGTTTTTTTCTAGATCTTGAGATCAAGATAGTGGAGCAACGTTCGTCTCTAAGTAAAAGTTTTCGGCACTCGCTGCGGCGGTATTTTTTTATTTAGTTTATCAATGCCGTTTTCCTGACAGATTCGTTTTCGCGAGGATGACTAGCGTCACGTGGCGTCATGCAACGTCACGGTTGACAACAAGCACGCGCCCGTTGTTAAAAGTAGTTCAGCAGAGTAGGTTAAAAGTGCGTATTTTCGGAAAGTCTAGTAGGAGTAGCTCCTGGTCATGGTCATCATTGAAGTGATTTTGGGAGGGCATGATTACTAGAGACCCACAATCAGATGTCGGACCTTCAAAACCTTTTAGACCAATCCAGGTAGGCGTATTTTCTATGCCTATGTGGTTTTACCAACCGGTTGTAACGTCTGATGCTGTGTACACAATATTTTCACCAATTACCACGACAGTTTTCATGATCTTTAGCTACCTTCTCCACCTTTAACCGTTGGTATTTCTGAGCAACCTTGTTGTTCAAGGGACGAATCGGATGATCTACCACTGCCTCCCCCGCCGCCACAACCTATGGTTTAAGGAGAAAGTGAAATCTCCATTACAGATGTCGATCTCCTTTCGAAGTCAGCTGACTGCATCTCCGGCTCGAGGTTTGCAGTGTGAGCATTATTATTGCCATAATTGGCAAATTATTTATTGCTTCATTGTGGCTATGGCAAAATGAACATAAGGCGAACAAATTAATATTATGCCCGTCTCCATAGGTGTCGCGCTTAGTTACATTGGCAGTAGGGATCTGGGTGTTACTTCAAATATCGCGAAATGTTATACACGTCCTTATTGTCTACAGATGTATAGGCCGAATCAGCCTCTTTAAGCTAACTGGATTATGTCTTCTTAAAAACACCACTAGCTTTTGGATGCCCGAATACTCGTATTGGTGCTAGTAACGGTGTTCTCCGCATTTGACCTCGCCTTCTGCCTTCGCTAGCACAGCCTCAGTGCCCCGACAGAGATCAGTCACATTTGCGCCGAAACCTGGCAGTGCTCCGGGTGATACGGGGGTTAAGACGGATACCTACGAGGCACGACGGCACTGAGGATGGCAGTGCTGACATGCTGAGATCATCACCTACTCGTCGTGACGGTAGATATTTGAGCGTTCTATTTGATGGAAAGTAATCACCATCGACTGACGATCGCACTCTCTCATATTTTCTGTTTTTAGTTGATGTGGGTGCTCTTGAAAGGGCTGCCCGTCTCGCGAACTCCGCCGAGCGCTATAGTCGAAAACGCGTTTTGTCTGTGGTGTCCGATGACAACGACTCGAGTGACTATATTATTGATGACAGCGAACTCTGCCCTTTCTCCATCAGCAGTAGCAGCTCAGGAGACGCCGGCGATGACAGAAAATGCGAAGAACGAGTACTAATAATAAACGAATGAGTAGGGCGGCATCTGCACTACTGGATTTTGAGTGCCCGCCAACGCCAACCGCACGACTATCAACGTGCCAATCTCAGACAGGTATTGATCTTATTTCCTTAGCAACCGAAATGCGTTCGGTCAAAAAGAACTACCGTCCTTGGCTGGAGCTCCTCCACTCAGCTCCCCCACCCCCAAGCAGTCCTGCGACGTGGCTTCCTGGTGCGTTTAACCTCCCGCCATCTTCTTTTCCCTCTTTGACGCGGGGTGTGGTCAAGCAGCGCCCGTCTGTGTTTGGTGACGGACTTTGTCTTTGTCAAGGCCATCGACGAAGAAGCCACGGACGTCCAGCCATTGGGGCGCATCGACATCCGTCACATCGTCGCCCCCTGGGTCGTCGAGGCTCCACGCAAGATCGGCATCCGTGCAAACACCATCTATATGCGCAGCATCTTCTCTGTTTCCGGTCCAAAGTGGTTGACGTCGGTGGTTGGAGGAGGCAGCAACCAGCATCCTGTTCCATGCTTCGAGCGATTAACCTCAGCTGGAGCAGAGGTAGGCCGGTCTAATGTGCATTTCTCTAAATCCCACGACTACTTAAAGCGATATAAAGTAGTGCTTTTTTATTGCACATATATCGATAAATTTTTCGGTTGTTTTTTTATTTATACACACCTTATATGCGCTGAAACTCCCGCCGACATTGAGGCTTGGATGACGTTGATGAACAAGTCGCTAGAGGTTCTCCAACGCTGGATGCCCGAGCACTATGCGTGTCTGGCGCGCTACGACTCCAAGATGGTCTTCAATCGACCGGTTTCCGCTTCAATAGCGTCGCGCTTGAAGTTGCAGCAGACCGCGGTGGATGCCTAACCCATTTTGGGATACGACACCGTCAAGCACACAAACCTTCTTTTCTAGTCATCGTGTGTCGTTATTCATGATTGATCCCGCAAATGGATTTTAAATTAAGAAAAGGAAGAACTTACGTTAAACCAAATCGAGGTGGCGAATTTGTTTCAAATTCAATTTACCCTTTCACGATTGATCACACCTTCCAGTATCAATTTTGTTTGATGCTAATTTTAATGCTAGACTTTTTTTTCTCCCAATACACTTAATAAATCGAGTGCCGTAAGGCAGTTCTATGGATGATTGCCGTCGCGGGGTTTGCGTCTATAAATTGGCCATTGATTGTTCATGGTTGGACCTTCACACAGCCTAATGGTGTAGCACTCTTCTGTTTTTCGTCAAGAAGAATGCGACCCGCTTGGTTCCGCATTTATCCATTGTGGCATCTACCTGAACCAAGTTCTTGAATATGTTTAACATGGTGACGATGTGTCACATCGTGGCGTTGGGGTCTGTGGTTTTTGCGGGAAGGTCCCATTCGACGAACCTCATGATCTACCTTTAAACCGACTGCATCATCCGTAATAGAATTAGCCCGATTTCTTAGTTGGCTTACGGGATGATGACAAGTCCACAGCAACGAAATCTTTTTGTGATATAATCATCACTCCTTATAAGAAGGCTGATTTATGCATTCCTTAAACGTATGGACCGGAAGCTAAATGAATCTTTCAGTCAGACAACAGAATATTTAAATGGCCTGCATTTTTACAAACAATAAATCTAATTGTGTTGTTACATAAATCTTAGCATTTTTCGTGGCATCAGTTATTTTTATTTCTTGAACCTAGGCGGTTTGAAGACGAGCCAAGCACAGGAACATAAAGTGACAGTTTTCACTTGCTAAATCATTAAAGTTTTGCACACGAAATTGAAGGAAATGGGACCACAACATAGAACGAAACGTTTCTAGTTTGACGGCCTTCTCGTCAGTGTTTTCTAAAATAAGGTCCCTTTTAGGTGGCATGTTTATCCAACAGGCGAGAGAAGGAGTCGATAATGTAGAAATAGGTATATGTGAATACGTAGAGGGGATACGGTTATCGTAACACGTAAGTGTGACAAATGGAGAGAAGTAAGTTCAGAATGGTTAAGGAGGACGTTGAGTTGGTTCTGGGATTTCTGGAAGAAGATCCGCAACTCGCACGCGGTGTGGTGTGTAACGTCGTGGGCGTAGACCGATGTGTCCAAAAGTGCGCGCCCCTCCTATAAGGTAAAGGTAGCATAGTAAAACAAGGGGCGTTACATTACCCCCCATTCGATGCGGTAGGGTTCTGTATTCCATGGGTGGTGAAACATTTTAGGGACCCCGGGTTGGGGTACCGGCCGGTGTCTGCGTACCAAATCCCCGATTTGATATGTGGTGGGTTGGCAGCTGCGGTCATAGTTGGTCTTCGGTCGATCATAGGCCCGTCCGAGGTGTAAACGAGCCAAGTTGTGGGTGTTGCGGAGGTCTTCCTGTAGTTTAAGGATGGCGTCTGGTGGCATAAACTGGGGGCGGGCAGGGGTCATGTTAAACATGTCGGCTGGGATTCTCATTTCGCGGCCTGTAACCATTTTGAAGGGGAGAATCCGGTGGACGAATGGATGGTGGAGCGGTATGCAAGGAAACTGCGATCTAGGTGAAAGTCCCAATCGTGGGGGTGGTTGTTACGGAAGAAACTCTTGTAAAAGTCGAGGAGCGTCCTAGTGGTTCTTTCTACTTGGCCGTTTCTTTGGGGTGTCCGGGGTGGTGCGTGTCTTGTGTACGCCTAGCAGTGTGCAGAAATGGCTGAAAACTGCGCTCTCGAAGTTTGATCCTTGGTCGCTGTGGATACTGTCAGGGACACCGTGTTGGGAGACCCAACGGTTCAAGAATGTGAAAGCGACCGTCTCCGCTTCCTGATTCGGGAGTGCTTTGGCTTCAGCCGCTTTGGTAAAGTAGTCTACCATGACTAGGATATACCGGTTTCCGCGTTCTGTCAGCGGAAGTAGGCCGACGATGTCGATACCGATGCGTTCTCCGGGGGACCCGACAGTCGGTACAGCGTCCGCAGAACGTGTTCACGGCGTCTCGGATATTCCCGTTTATTAGGTATAGGAAACACTACATCTAATGCAGATAGTCATTAGTCCTTCGTGGGCAGTTGAATAGGCCATTTCCGACAATTTGGAAGGAAAAGTCAAATATAAACAAGAATTTCCACGCGGAAACATCCAACGAGGCGTTGATTATGATTGAGTATTGGTATTCATGAAAACAAACGGGTGATCTTTTGTCCTATGTGCCTAAGCTAACGCTTGAGCAAAACAGGATTGACGTTCGAATAGCATGGGCTGCCAATAGCAGAGAAGCTGACATCTTTCCCTACTAAGATTGATTATGGCGGGAATAAGATTGAAACATTACGCGGCTTTTGCTTATGTGTCGCTCGAATAGCTACCAGGAGCAAGAAACTCCGACTGGCAACATGAGATCTTGCCAATTCATCGGAAGATTAACGTTGATAGATCAGAAAAGTTGGTCTGACTTCACCAATTCGGTGTTCCGGACGTTATTCATTCACCGTTTCACGAATATAGTGCGTACGTTTTCGATTATGCTTTGATGTTGTAGGGAATGGGTAATTAAAAGAAATATCAGTTAACGCGTCCTTGAGCAATCGAGGCCCAAAATTGAAAAAACCCACCGCTATAAAATATCTACGGTAAAAAATTATGATTGACTTATGGCAAGCGCACATTATCAAGACAGAGACTCCTCGAGCGCACATAAATTAGCCCACCTTTTTATTGCGATAAGAAAAATTTTGCGTCGCAAATCGTTGTTGGAATATTGGTCCAAAGACTGCATTGATTGAGATGTCTTCAGGCATCGGAGGATTTTTGCTAATCGACGCGTGACCATTTTGCATCAGAAAATATATCTTGGATAGAGTTAAGATTGATCTGTCAACTACATTTGTAAATCAAAACGCGTTGAATAAATGCTCCAATTAATATATGACGTACATTGATGTCAATGCGAATATGATATCGGTTGATTCCATTTTCGTGTTTTTAGTGCAGTAATAATGGATGAGCCAGCATAAAATTCATAAAATAGACAATCATCGCATTTTGTACAAACGCCCGCTACCAGAAAAGAGCAATTAAATTGTCATTTTTATTGATATCATGCTTTATGATTCCGTTTTAGGGTTGTGATTTTCCACAGCCATAATTTTGAACATAATTGGCATAGATTAAATGAAAAATTGAACTTCATTTGTTAAGCAATGATTCGATAGTTAATTTATTTCGAGATCGGGTTTTTAATATTCTTAGAATCTAGTGTTTTAGGTTTAAATAAGTACTTCTCGTGTTTTACGCGAAAGAAAAGACAATCCATTTTTCCATATGACCACATGAACAAGCGTTAATTTATGAACGTTTTCGACAAGTTACGTGTCCGGCCGTGTGAAGGAATGTTTTTCCGTAAGGCTTCCAAATGAAATGATGTAATGTACATTTATTTAAATATATACATATGAAATGCAGCGCGCTTGTAACATAATCAATGAATTTATGAAGGTGTGGGAAATTCGTGCAGCACGGAATTTTCGAGCGCGCACGTCGGTCTTGTGGGGTCTTGTGACACCTTACTGCACAACTATAAAATAGGCCTGCACAAAGCAGATTTTATACCGATTTGCAATGTCTCGCCTCTTTGTCTTTTTGTGCGCTTTGGTGACGGTTGCTTTGGCCGTAGGCGAAACCGAAAAGTAAGCAACAATGTCTCTTTTTATTTCACAATGCGAAAATCTTAACTCCAGTTTTTTTTAGGAAAAACCCATTTACTTGGTAAATGTACAATTAAGGCTATTCTACAGTAAAATAGAAAACTCATTTTAACCTTTTCATTATTTTAGCTACGATTGTAAAAAGTAAATACATTTTATTTCAATTAAAATTGGAGATCTAATCGCTAATACATTGAAAACGCTTTGTAATTTTAGCGTTTAGTACGTCGTTTATACATCTCGGTAACTTCGAGTCATATTAATGAGGAAATATAATGTGCACTATTTTACCCAAATAAAGCGCTGTCGGGTAAGTATTCAATCTAGCGTAAAAATAATTTCCAGATTGCTACAATCATTAACAGGTTTCTTAATTGCACAAATATCTTAAATGAGTAAACTTTAACATGCTATTACAACCTTTTTTTCAAAAGATACAACTTTACTATTTTCTATTACCATTTTTTAACTTTTATTAGGGTGTATGAATGGTAAGAATCGGATGACCGTTTGACATCTAAAATGGTAAAATGACTGTTGCAATAATAACGATTTTACTTAACTCTTGTAGCGGGAGTTGGTAATTTTCTTTAAATTAAATATTAGTTGAACTTATTTATGCATTTCTCATGAATACCTTTTTTCCCAAAGTAATGGCATTGGAAAGTAAGCCGGTTTGTTTTACCTGGGATACATTTTCATTAATTTTAATTTGAATTGCTCTTAGATGGAGATGGTATGTGTATCGAAATATGCTTTGCAAAAAAAACATATCGAGGCAATTGTTTTTAACTTTATTTTCAGTAGACAATGCTCACTATCGTCAAACCCGTAAGTACACCGATTTTCTGTCATTACTCTGAATGAATTATCAACATGTTACGTTGTTATAGTCCTGGCTCTTACGGCTGGTAAGTGACTCTCACCTTTAAAAATGATGTAAAGATATTATAAAAAACTATATTGCATATTTTATTTCAAGCGAAACTTGCAAGGTTAGATCAATTAAACTAACATAGAAGACAATTGTTTAGTTCATTATTAATATATTTATATATTTAAATGTAGCGAAAGAAGTATGTTTAAATTCGAATCACCTCTTCTTTTGTCCAAAAGACAATACCTTAAATGTGTGGTTTTTAATTTCAGAATTCCCCAGAATTCTCCAGCCTAAAATGATAACCATTGACTTGCTCAATGCTATTGGAACATTTTCTTTTGTTCTTCGATAAGTAAACACAATAAATTTTCAATCTCTCAAGAGTTTTGATTTCTGCATTACCACAACGTATCGTAAATTAATTTTTAAAATCCGTTTAAATGTTTAAAATAATCAGCAAACAATATATCAAGCGGCCCTAGGACATACATTTAGTGAATTTATGGAAACATGTTTATGTTTAAATACAATTGCTTACAATTTCAATCAATGTATTTTAACATTCAAAGCAGTAAAAATCATCCCCAGACGCCATCTTTATTTTTAACGTTTATTCATCTACAAATGCAAATAAGCCCTCGGAAGGTTTGATTGCCTCAGTTTTACTGTCTATAAATCTGGCTTTTACCCAGACAAGAAAATAATGAATTCTTTGGTGGAAATGCAGTCCACGTCCAATTGCAGTGAATAACTCTCTATTATGGGAGTTATTCAATACTATTCGCGGTGTATATTGAATTTTGCTGCTATCGCTGATTGCTAAATTGAGCTTCAGAATGTGCCAACCTTCCAATGGAATTCCATGCATGAGCAGACTTAACGAAAGTTGCTTGTTTTTTTGAATTCAGAAGCTATCCTTCAACCATTCGCACCAAGAATGCATTCAACGCTGATTACTGGTGCGTCGCCCTCCGGCATAGCTGCTGTGTTGGAGCAAGAGAACCGATCTGTTGTCTGCATATCACGGCGTTTATCCACAGCCGAACGTGGATACGACAAACGCGCGACATCCTCAAGTGGTGTTTTGGATGCGTCATAGACTGAGAATCAGAAATACGTAGCCAGCTCGAATACGTGGCTCGAATATCGGTAGTTACATATTATTGTTTGAACAGCAAATGCCCGCTCTAATCTGTAGACGAAAAAATGCATTCCCGAATCATAACTTGTTTGTTTATCGGCATTTACCGATCCGTGTATAAAAATAATCGGCTCCATGATCTTTGTTCAGACCCACAATTTCAGAACGGTATAATAAAATTCCAGTTATGGCTAAAACAAAATGCAGTTCGGGCCATATTTTAGGCTTTCGATGAATTGTTTTGTTGCCCCAGAATGCGAAAAAATGGTTTAAGGATATTAATCTTTTTCAATTTAGTTGTCTTTTGCATTTGAAAATATGTTGACGTGAAATTCGAGTCTATAGATTAGCAGCATTTACAAGTCTGACATGATTCGACTTATTCACAGAAGTATGGCACATCAGTAAAAACTCCCCTTAAACTTAAGACCACAAATACTTAAACGTCTTCCCTGCTTCTACTTTCGCTGTTTATCCATCCACCCACGTCAGACGTTTGCATTGTTGTTCCCTAAAAAAAAAATCAAAATTATTGGTTTTAAAATAATGAAATGTAACATGTTTAATTGAAAATCTGTATAGGTCGGTCTGTTTTTTGAACGATCTTTTTATTAACAGCTCGGGGAATGGAAACTAGAAACTTTTATTTAGACGTTTCTAGAATATGGTACGAACAAACAAGGTGATATTCGGTAGTAGATTATGCTTTGATGTTGGAGTGAATGGGGAATTAAAAAAATATCAGTTTTACGCGTCCTTGAGAAATCGGGGCGGAAAAAAAACTACCGCCATAAAATATCTACGGTAAAAAATTATGATTGACTTATGGCAAGCGCACATTATCAAGACAGAGACTCCTCGAGCGCACATAAATTAGCCCACCTTTTTATTGCGATAATAAAAATTTTGAGTCGCAAATCGTTGTTGGAATATTGGTCCAAAGACTGCATTGATTGAGATGTCTTCAGGCATCGGAGGATTTTTGCTAATCGACGCGTGACCATTTTGCATCAGAAAATATACCTTGGATAGAGTTAAGATTGATCTGTCAACTACATTTGTAAATCATAACGCGTTGAATAAATGCTCCAATTAATATATGACGTACATTGATGCCAATGCGAATATGATATTGGTTGATTCTATTTTCCGTGTTTTTAGTGCAGTAATAATGGATGAGCCAGCATAAAATTCATAAAATAGACAATCATCGCATTTTGCACAAACGCCCGCTACCAGAAAAGAGCAATTAAATTGTCATTTTTATTGATATCATGCTTTATGATTCCGTTTTAGGGTTGTGATTTTCCACAGCCATAATTTTGAACATAATTCCCATAGATTAAATGAAAAATTGAACTTCATTTGTTAAGCAATGATTCGATAGTTATTTATTTCGAGATCGGGTTTTTAATATTCTTAGAATCTAGTGTTTTAGGTTTAAATAAGTCCTTCTCGTGTTTTACGCGAAAGAAAAGACAATCTTTTATTTAAACGTTTCTAGAATATGGTACGCACAAACAAGGTGATATTCGGTAGTAGATTATGCTTTGATGTTGGAGTGAATGGGGAATTAAAAAAATATCAGTTTTACGCGTCCTTGAGAAATCGGGGCGGAAAAAAAACTACCGCCATAAAATATCTACGGTAAAAAATTATGATTGACTTATGGCAAGCGCACATGAAATCGGAACACTTTTTTTATTGCCCTAAGAACATTTATCGAATTCATTTGTAAAAATCTTATTTTAATTTAACGGTAACAATGTTATAAGCCATAAATGGAATGTACCATGTGCTTTAAAAGCCCTGAGATCAGCAGGTTTGGCATTCATAAAAGACTGATCGAAAGAAAAAACATCAACGAAGAGATTTTCATTTTTCAGCACGTAAATGTTGAACTGGCAGTTGAATACCGTTTGAAAGAAAAATTTAATGCGATTCAATTGTGACTAGGGTGTTCCGTAAACAAACACGAAAATGCATATTGATGCTGGGTTTGTTTTTTTATTATGATGGGAGAGAGGATTAAACAGCGCTTAAGTATTTTCACGGACACCTATAATGCCAAAAACCAATATTTCCTAATATAAAATTTAGGTGTTAAGTAAAATTTATATCGCATATTGGTATATTTGGTGTCTTTTGACAAATGTCATTCGTTTGATTTTATTTATAAGGGTTAAAGGACGACCTCAAAATAAGGCGCACTTTCAACATTTTAAAATTATTTAGTTATTGTGTGCTATTGTAACACCCCTTGTTTTACTGTGGTACTTTACTTTTCAGTACCGACGCGGGCTTTCCCATTACCTTCCGCACGTAACCCACGCCTGGCGCCAACACATAGTGTTTGAGTTGCAGATCTTCAACTAGAAGCCGAATCTGCATTTCACCCCACTATCCCCGCACCACGTGAACATAGTTACAACGCTGATTACCATATTAACGAATAATCATCCCCACTTGTCATATCCTTTGATAATCCGTTGGTTAAGATACTATATGTTCAGCTCATCAACCTCTTCTTCTAACCTTTGCTTGACTCATGCCGAACCAGGGAAATAAGACGTCTAATACTAGCGTTAAAGGCTCCCTTCTATCTAGCACAAGCGCTACCGACGAGAAGGGCACTTAAGTATTCTCAAATTCGGGTAGAATAGGTGTTTTTTAGGCCAAGAGTTTCCTCAAGAGTTTCGTCCGGAACAACCACCCACACGATTGGGACATTCACCTAGGTCGCAGCCTTTTTGCATACCGGTCGACCATTCATTCATCCACCGGATTCTCCCCCTTTAATATGGTTACCGGTAGCGAAATGAGAATCCCAGCCGACATGTTTAACACGGCTCCCGCCCGTCCTCAGTTAAAGCCACCAGACGCCATCCTTAAACTACAGGAAGACCTCCGTAACACCCACAACCTGGCCCGTGTACACCTCGAACGGGCCTACGATCGCCAGAAAACCCTCTATGATCGCAACTGCCGGAATATGACCTATCAAATCGGAGATTTAGTACGCCGACACCGACCTGTGCCCCCTCCCGGCGTGCCTAAGAAGTTTCATCCCCCCTGGAGTGCAGAACCCTACCGCATCGAACTGGTCTTGCAACCCAACCTTTACGTTATCCGTGCATCTGAACATCCACATGCCCCCCTTGTGACGGTCCACCAAAATAAGTTAACCCCTTTCAGAGGACAACTAGGTACAGGAATCCGACCTTCACCCAGTCGATCATGAGGAGATCGTCCATACCACGAGCACTGAGGACAGTGCCCAATCTGGAAGGAGGTAATGTTACACCCCTTGTTTTACTGTGTTACTTTACTTTTCAGTACCGACGCGGGCTTTCCCATTAACTTCCGCACGTAACCCACGCCTGGCGCCAACGCATAGTGTTTGAGTTGCAGATCTTCAACTAGAAGCCGAATCTGTATTTCACCCCACTATCACTGCACCACGTGAACATAGTTATAACGCTGATTACCATATTAACGAATAATCATCCCCACTTGTCATATCCTTTGATAATCCGTTGGTTTAGATACTATATATTCAGCTCATCAACCTCTTCTTCTAACCTTTGCTTGACTCATGCCGAACCAAAGAAATAAGACGTCTAATACTAGCGTTAACGGCTCCCTTCTATCTAGCACAAGCGCTACCGACGATAAGGGCACTTTACTATTCTCAAATTCGGGTAGAATAGGTGTTTTTTAGGCCATGGAGAAAAGAAAACCTTTACGTATCTTGTGTGAATTTATTTACTTCATTTATTTTCGTGTGACGTTATATATTTTTTTTCTAGATCTGGAGATCAAGATAGTGGAACAAAGTTAGTCTCTAAGGAAATTTTTTCGCACTCGCTGCGGAGGTATTTTTATTTAGTTTATTAATGACGTGTTCCTGGCAGATTCGTGTTCGCGAGGATGAATTGCATCACGTGGCGTTATGTAAAGATATGGTTGACAACAAGCGCACGCCTGTTTTTAAAGGTAGTTCAGCTGTTCCGGAACGTTGCAGAGTAGGTTTCAGTTCTTCGGTTTCAAGTGCTTTTTATAGGAAAGTCTAGGAGAAGTAGCTTTTGCTCATGTGCCAGCTTCTGTTTCAAAATATCCACTGCTGGCAGTTGATCATCTGTCAAGTTTAATGGTCCGTTCGCTCCCCCTGTCAATGCATGTAATGGCAAAGAGATGGAGGCACAATTGGGTATGAAGCGGCGGTAAAATTTAATCATTCCCAGAAACCGACGAAGCTGGCGGCGAGTCTTGGACACTGGGAAACTTAATACGGCCTTCACCTTTTCGGGCAGGGGTTAACATCCTTTGGAAGAAATCAGGTGTCCGATGTACTGAACAGATGACGAGCCGAAACAACATTTGCTCTCGTTGATTACTAGGCCGTTGTGATAAAGACGCCACGTATAATGCCAACAAACGTATTATTTAGTATGCACTTTATGTGTTAAGTAAAATTAATATCGCATATTGTTATATTTAGTGTCTTATGACAAATGTCAATAATTTTATTTTACTTATCAGGGTTAAAAGACGACCTCAAAATAAAGCGCACTTTCAACATTTTCAAATGATTTAGTTATTGTGTGCTATTCTCAAATTCGGGTATAATATGCGTTTTAAGGCCATGGAGAACAGAAAATCTTTACATATCCGGTATGAATTTACTTACTTTATTGATTTTCGTGTGAAATTATATTAATTGGTTTTTGTAGATCTCGAGATAGTGGAACACCGTTCGTCTCTAAGGAAAGGTTTTCGGCACTCGCTGCGGAGGTATTTTTTATTGAGTTTATTAATGCCATGTTTCTGGCAGATTTGCGTTCGCGAGGAAGGTCTTGCGTCACGTGGCGTCATATAAGGATACGGTTGACAACAAGCCCACGCCCGTTGTTAAAGGAAGTATAGCTGTTCCGGAACTTTGCAGAGTCGGTTTCAGTTCTTCGGTTTCAAATTCTTTTTATAGGAATGTCTAGGATGAGTAGCTCCTGCTCATGTGTCATCATTGAAGCGATTTTGGGAGGGCATGATGACTAGTGACCCACAATCAGATGTTGGACCTTCAAAACCTTTTATACCAATCCAGGTACGCGTATTTTCTATGCCTATGTGGTTTTACCAACGGGTTGTCACGTCTGATGCTGTGTAAACAATATTTTCACCAATTACCACGACAGTTTTCATGATCTTTAGCTACCTTCTCCACCTTTAACCGTTGGTATTTCTGAGCAACCTTGTTGTTCAAGGGACGAATCGGATTATCTACCACTGCCTCCCCCGCCGCCACAACCTATGGTTCAAGGAGAAAGTGAAATCTCCATTACAGATGTCGATCTCCTTTCGAAGTCAGCTGACTGCATCGACGAGTTCAATTCACCGGCTCGCCGTTTGCAGTGTGAGTATTATTATTATTGCCATAATTGGTAAATTATTTATTGCTTTATTGTGGCTATGGCAAAATGAACATAAGGCGAACAAATTAATATTATGCCCGTCTGCATAGGTGTCGCGCTTAGTTACATTGGCAGTAGGGTTGTTTTTTATATTTCTAGACACGTTATATGCGCTGAAACTCCTGCCGAAATGGAGGCTTTGATGACATTGATAAACAAGTCGCTAGAGGTTCTCCAACGCTGGATGCCCGAGCACTTTGCGTGTCTGGTGCGCTACGACAACAAGATGGTCTTCAATCGACACCCTAACCCTAAGCGTCGCGTTTGAAGTTGCAGCAGACCGCGGTGGATGCCTAACCATTTTTGGATACGCACCGTCAAGCACACAAACCTTCTTTTCTAGTCAGCGTGTGTCGTTATTCTTAATTGATCCCGCAAATGAATTTAGCATAACATTAAATCTGACGTGTTTGAATTTAAAAAAATGAAAAAATTACGGAAATCCGTCAGAAATAAATACTTTTCTGTGTTCTGAAAATTCGAATTATTGGAACAACGAATTTCGTCCCATGAGAAACGGCATGGTGCTATTGTTTCACAATAAAAAATCTTAAGTTACACAAGTTGCTTCATTATTTGTTTCCAAATCGCTTTATTATTACAATTTAGACAATAAAACCTGTATCCAGGTGCACTCAGTTGCTCAAACATTACGAAAATCCGTCAGAAATAAGTAATTCTCTGTGTTCTGAATAAGCTGTTGTTAGACAGTTCAATGGATAACAAGTTAAGTTGGTTAATATGGCTATGACAAAAATACAGAGTAGGCGGGTGGTTGGTTATCTGAAGACACGGCGTAAGATAGGGATTTGGCCAGTAGCGTGGTTATCTGTTTAATGTGCCCTTAAAGGAATATCGTGGTGTAAATAGCAGGACGGGTGCAGAAGCCAATCTAGGTGGTTCTGCAGACATTTAGAAACGTTACTGCTACTTATGAAGTTGTTAGTATATATCCTAAAACAAAGAGGATGAGTAAGAGTTGTTCAATGGAAGGGTGGAGGAGGAGAGTATTGGTTGCATGTTGTTGAGGAATGATCGAGGAGAGGATGAGCAATAGTTTTTGAACAGTAGGCGTTAGGTGGAGAGGTTGTGGTTTAGGGATGTGTCGAGAAAGAGGATGAGCAATATGTGTTGATTGGAAGAGTGGAGGAGTAGACGATAAGGAGAATGCTGTTTAAGGATGTGTCGAGGAAGACAATTAGCAAGAGATGTATAATGGAAGGTTAGAAGACGAGATTTTGTGTTTATTCGAATGGTGGAGGCAGAAAAGATGTGGTTGGTCGATGTGACGAGGATGAGCAGAAAGTGTTTATTTGAAAGTTTTAGGCGGAGAGCATTAAAGGGATGTTGTTGGGAATGTGTCGACGAAGAGGATGAGTAGAGTTGTTGAATTAAAGGGTGGAGGAGGAGATTATTGGGAGGATGTGGCTTAGGAATGTGTCGAGGACGATTATGAGAAAGAGGTGTTTAATGAAACGGGTTAGTTGGATAGGAATCAGTCCAGAGCCGCCTGACGCATTGGCGACCATCCGTACACGAAGCGGTCGCGTCAGCTGCACACCCCTGCATCTAACAAACTTTGCCTGTTAATTTACCGTCTGTTAAACCTGCGTCCCCACCAGCCATCCTTATTGTATCTCTTCCCCTGACGACGAAAAGTCTAAGGGGGGAGCAATGTAGTGACCTCAAACGCCCCTTTTTGTGTTAACGGACACGAACCGATTTCGGCCCACGAACGCGCGATCGCCGACTTAACGTTGTGCCTTTGTATTAATTAAATCCAGAAAACAATCTTGATGATACTTTGATTTGCGTTCTCTCTCATTATCCTTTTTAGACGCGTGTGCCATAAAAAGGTTTAGGTGTTTTAAGTATCGACGAACTTAGAATCACGACATTGGCGAGCATAATTGTTTTCGGATTTTCTTCTGATGAGCGCCCACATTGTGTAATCTCCCGACGTATTTGCCGTCTCTATTAAAATTCCACCTCCGTGGTAGAGCGATATAGAGGCATGGCTTTTGGTCGTGGAATCCCAATTTGCCGCGAAAGGAATTGTCGCCGAGAACACGAAATTTCATTACGTAGTTGCGTCACTGATGGAAGACCTAGTTGTCCGTTTACGTCACATCATCGTTGCACCACCGGCAGACAGCCCGTACACTGTGTTAAAGACATCTCTCATTCGGCAGTCTGCGATAACAAGAACACAGCGCTACAACGCTCTCTTTAATGAAGAGGAATTGGGTGACGAGTGATCTTCGCAACTGCTGCAGCGTCTGGAAGCCTTATCGGTTAACCAAGACGTCAGCTAATGTATCAATCGGCACCTGTTCACTCAAAAGCTGCCCCCGGTCGTCAGAGTTTCCTTGGCTACACTCCCACCCACTCTGCCGCTGGTCGAGTTAGGCGAGTACGCCGACGCATTTTTGCCGCTCACCCTGGTCATCTATCAGTCGCCGCTGTGACAAGACCCCTCTAGACTCTCACTAACGACGAGGCTCAAGAGTTACGTGACTTAAGGCACCAAATGCGTAACTTGCTGGAGGTCAAGGACCGCTCGCAGCGTCAACGGAGTTCACCGATGGCCGCAAACACAAGCAAAGAAGATGACACGCTCTGTTGGTTTTATCGGCTGTTCGGGTCCAAAGCAAGGCGCTGCCGTTCTCCATGTTCTTGGTCGGGGAAACGGAGAAACCAGGCAGTGAGTGCGGCGTTCACTCCGCCTGGCAAGTACACACCCAGCCGAATTCTCTTTGTGAAGGACGTCAAACGCGGTCGCCGTGAGCGTAATTCCCCCTTCTTTGTTTGACCTTTTACACCTTGACACAAATTTCGTCCTCCAGGCTGCCAATAGAAGTAACATCTTTACTTACGGCCAGCGTGCGCTTCGTCTCGACCTTGGGCTGGGACGCATTTTCCGTTTCACATTAATCGTGGCTGATGTCCCTCATGCGATCTAAGGTGCGAACTTCCTTTTTCACGTTTGACCTATCTGTCAGCGTTAAACGAAAGAAACTCGTTGACGAATCAACGGCAGCGGTAGTCTCTGGATACACGGCCAAGACCTCGATCCGCCACCTCACATTCCTGTCACATCTCCCTACAAAGCCGTTCTCAATCAATTTCCCGATCTCCAAAACTTGAACCGAACACCATAGAAGCCACCACACGACATAGTCCACCATATAAAGACCACCGGCCCTGCAACATTTCAGCGTTATCGCCGTCTCGACCCAGTAAAGAGACACATCGCACAAAAGGAATTCGAACGAATGATGGAGCTTGGAATCGCACGCCCGTCCGACAGTAAGTGGTCATCCCCGCTCCACATGGTTAAGAAGACCACACCCGGGGATTGGCGTCCTTGCGGCGACTATTGAGCTCTGAACGCAGTCACAATTCCTGACCGCTATCCTCTGCCGCATATTCATGACTGTGTCTCGTTCCTACATGGAAAGAAGATATTCTCCACAATAGATCTGGTCCGGGCGTATCACCAGATACCGATCGCCCCTGAGGACATCCCGAAAACGGATATCACTACTCCCTTTGGATCGCCGTTAACCCCTCTGACCTCCAGCGGAAACGGTCAGGTTTAACTGTCACCAGAACAGAGTGCAGCCTCCCAGAAGTTGAAGGCTATTCTCGCTGCCGCGGCCTTATTGGTTCATCCGCGCCCTGATGCCCAACTATATTTGATGGTAGATGCTTCAAACACTGCAGTCGGCGCTGTACTAAACCAAGGGGACGAGCATCGGCGACAACAACTAGTTTTTTTTCAAAGTCTTTATCACCAACGGAACGCCGATGCAGCACCTTCTCATGCCCCTGCCGGAATCAGTCTAGAGCCGCCTGACGCATTGACTACTACCCGTACACGAAGATGTCGCGTCAGCCGCATACCCCCGCATCTAACAAACTTTGCCCGTTAATTTACCTCGATCGCTTACTTAACGTTGTGCTTTTGTATTAATTAAATCAAGAAAACAATCTTGATGATACTTCTCTTTCATTATCCTTTTTAGACGCGTATGTCAAAAAAAGGTTTAGTGGTTATAAGTATCGACGAACTTAGAATAACGACAACATTACACTTTAACTACACAATAAAATTTAGGGGTCGGCGTTAGATGTTTCACAACGAAATCTTTCACTTTGTGATATAATCATCACTTCTTCTTCAATAAATAAAAACCATATATTATCGTAACTTATAAGAAGGCTGATTTATGCATTCCTTCAACGAATGCAGCGGAAGCAAAATGAATCTTTCAGTTAGACAACCGAATATTTAAACGGCCTGCATTTTTACAAACAATTAATCTAATTGTGTTGTTACATAAATCTAAGCAAATCCGAAATAAATATTAAGGTTGAACATACAAGTCCGATGACTTTGCTAGATTAAATAAGAAGGTTTAAGGAAAGGGTAGTCGTTGTTCATAGTAACGAACTTTGGGCAACGATTTTCCGTTGTTCCGTATAGGGTTTGGCATTTAAGGGTTTCCAATGGTGTAGGATGCATTTTCCGCGGCATCAATTATTTTTATTTCTTTAAACTAGGCGGTTTGAAGACGAGCCAAGAACAGGAACATAAAGTGGCAGTTTTATTAACGTTTTGCACACGAAATTGAAGGAAATGGGACCACAATACATTGAACGAAACGTTTCTAGTAGTTTAGGGTTTGGCCAATTTTGGAGCCGGCAAATCGTTATTTGAATCGCGTTCGGGCCAATAAAGTTCTTATTTCAGTTGTTTGTATTCATCACGTTTATTATGACGTGATATAAGGATAATTATTGAATTGTTTTAAGAATGGGCATTCCGAAACCTTTTCCGAGCGACTTGAGTGACTTAATATTCTTCATCTCTTACTTAGGTACTTTCGTAAAGTGGTCATTTACTACCGTGAAGAAACGAATTGTGTATCTACCTGACCGTTGAAGACTAGGTATCACCATCATGTGATCTGTTTCAATTGGCTGATCAGTGTGTGTAATAAATGTGATAGAGCTACACTTGTGTTCGGAAAAGGGCAGCATGTCGTTTATTCGCAGTTGGCAACCCGATTTTTCATTAAATTTCCAAATCCCTCCTAGCACGAAACAATGTTTAGTTGCACATTCGCTTGGGAATTCTAGACAAAATGTAGTAAACGGTCACCATGACCGAGATGTCGACAATCAATCACAGTTAGAAAAAAACGCGTGGAATATGGTCACATAAAAACTGAAACTTATTAAATCAAAAGAAATGTCATTTAATATACA
This sequence comes from Proteocephalus fallax, assembly GCA_028672205.1. Lineage (NCBI taxonomy): Eukaryota > Metazoa > Platyhelminthes > Cestoda > Proteocephalidea > Proteocephalidae > Proteocephalus > Proteocephalus fallax. The sequence continues at coordinate 27,690 of JAPUBX010001895.1, read as the reverse complement.
GCGAATTTGCAGTTTTAAATTTCGTTGCTACTTAAACTATTTCGCACCTATATAGATCAACATATGACGTCAATATTTCACACTTGTAAACAAATGAAGCTGCACTCTGTCCAAAATTACCAATAATTACATCAACCAATTTATTTTGGACCCTAACAAACCATTTGTAAGCACGTAGTTGCTGTTAGAAGCGATACTTCAAATACAGATCTTTTCTATTGAATGCCTTCTTGCACACGTTCACCAAACGTGTGGTGGTTTCAAGTCACATTTCACAAGCGGGTTTACAATTTGCACCTTCGGGGTGTCACCGGACCTTTAGCAGCAGCTGACAGGCAATTAGGCTTGCTATAACCAAATTAATGCCTGCACACGCAGTCATGGCTGATCCATGAATTGCAATGAGACATCAAGCGTGCACGTTGATTAGAGTCGAGCAAATTGATGTTTTGGATAGAAATTCTTCAATAGACACAATTTTCGAACACATGGGTTCATTCGACGAGGTCGAGTTCTGTTCGTTTATCACAGCCACGGCAATCAATCAAACTGTCTATCACTATACATTCAGTCTGCTTGGATTACCTGTTTCGCTAGAATTGCCAGAAATTTAGCACCGTTCAACTGCGCCACGGTAATGCGTGGCGGGGTCAAGCGTTGCTGAATCTTATTGATAAATTTATACTTACTGTAATGCTATTGTAGGCTATCGACCACCTTTAAGGCTGTATTATGATAACGCTGCTACATCATTTTCGGAGGAAAATTTGTTATTTGTCAGTAACGGTTTTGTGAAAGAACTGCATTAAAAGTACTCACAGTTTACGCGTCCTTGAGAAATCAAGGCAGAAAATTTAAAAAAAACTTTTGAAAAAACTTTCGCCATCAAATATCAACGGTAAAAAATTATGATTGACTTATGCCAAGCGTACAGAAATTAACACACATTCTTCTTGCGATAAAAACATTCGTCGAATAGATTTGTTAATGTCGCATATTAATTTATCAAAAACAATTGGTAAACAGTTATCTTATACGTTTACAATAACCTGTAGTTAAAGTTATCTCCGTGAAGTCTACATTGTCTTCTTCTCTTCAATCGGCATTAATTCTGAACATAATTTGCATAGATTAAATGACAAATTTATTTGTATTTGTAAAGCAATGATTCTATTGTTTATTTACTTGGGGATCGGGTTTTTATACACGTATATGTAGAAAGAAAACTATCATATTAAATAATAACTAACGTTTTTAGTAAGCTTTTACAAACTTTCCAATAACTTTTGTAGTTCTTGTCTCGATTAAGAGTTTTGTTTTAAACGTCACCGCAGCCGTGCTGAAGCGCGGACTTTTCGGGACGGTCGATCAAGCTATCGTGAGCTTTGTGAAACCAAAGATACTCCGTTTTAATACTTTTATATCGAGGAAAAATGGTGAAGCTAATCAAGCAGACGAACCGAAATCTCCACCCAGGGATTGCTGTATCTACGAGAACGTCGACGACTGCACGTAGTCCAGATCATTATTTGCTCTTCAAGCTGGACAAAGAACTGACGTCAACGGCGGTGCGGATCCGCGTGCTACTGATCAAAATGGCGAATCTTCGGGCTGAGCTTCGGGAAAGGAAGCAGAACGATGCCCCGTTTTCGCTAATCTCTGCTCTGGCTATGGAATCGAACCCGTTGCCCTATATCCCCGTTCCTTCCCCACGACAGTACAATCAAAACCCCGTTACTGTCTGTCCTTCCATGGTATATGAAATCCCTCTTAACCCTGCAGTATATCCTCACTTTTACAGTAAACTCTTGTGTTTTACGTTTAAAAAAGTCCTTCTCGTCTTAAACAACAAAAGATAAAGCCATAAATTTGTTCGTAAGACGACATAAACCATTGTTCATTTATGAAAGTTTGGGACAAATAATGTGTCCGGCCGCGTGAAGGCATGCTTTACCGTAAGGTTTCCAAAAGAAATGAAATGATTTTATGCACTAATGTACTGCAGTGCGCTTGTAACATAATCAATGAATTTATGAAGGCGTGGAAAATTCGTGCAACACGGAATTTTCGAGCGTGCAAGTCTGTCACATCTTACAGCACTACTATAAAAGAGGCTTGCACGAAGCAGATTTTATACCGATTTGCAATGTCTCGCCTTTTTGTCTTTTTGTGCGCTTTGGTTGCGGTGACCTTTGGATGCCCCCCGTATGTCACAATGTCCCTATTTTTATTTCACATTGCGAAAATCTTAACAAATGGTAAAATTAATGTTGCAACAATAACGATTTACTTGAATCTTGTAGCGTGATTTGGTAATTTTCTTTAAATCCAATAAACGTCACAGTGTCCCTTTTTTATTTCACATTGCGAAAATCTTAACTAAGCTTCTTTTTAGGGAACCAAAAGTTATTTGGTAAATTTACGATAAGCACAATTTTAAAGGAAAATGAAAAACTAATTTTTATTATTTTATTTTTTTCAAGCGAAGGATGTTATTTGTAAGTCCATTTTATCTCAATTAAAATTTGAGATCTAATCGCACATACATTTAAAATGTTTTGTAATTTTAGCGTTTAGTACGTCGTTAATACATCTCTATAACATCGAGTCATATAAATGTAGAAATATGATGTGCATTATTTTAACCAAATATAGCAGTACGCAGTAAGTATTCAATTTAGCGTAAAAATAATATACAGATTGCTACAATCATTAACAGGTTTCTTAATTGCGCAGCCATCTCAAATGAATAAACTCTAACATGCTGTTACAACTTTTATTTCAAAAGATTCAAATTTACCATTTTCTCTTACCATTTTTAAACCTTTAATAGGTATTATCGATGGTAAGAATCGGATGACCGTCTGACATCTAAAATGGTAAAATGTCTGTTGCAATAATAACGATTTACTTGACTCTTGTAGCCCCGCTTGGTAATTTTCTTTAGATCATATATACGTTGGATTATTAATGCATTTCTTATGAAAACCTTTTTTTCTCGAAGTTATGGCAATGGAGAGTAAGCGTTTATTACCGGGTTGTTTTACTTGTGATAAATGTTCATTAATTTTAATTGCTCTTAGATTTAGATGGTATGTGTATCGACATAAACGTTTGAAGAAAACAAATATTTTGATGCATTTCGTTTTTACTTTATTTTTTCAGTCAAGGATGCAGATTATCGAGAGAGTAAGTACACCGATTTTCTGTAATTACTCTTAATGAATTATCAACATTTTACGTTGTTATAGTCTTACATATTCTTTCTGGTAAGTAACTCCAACCTTTAAAAATGATGTAAAGATATTATAAAAAGCTATATTGCATATTTTATTTCTAGCCGCATTTGCGGGGTAAGATCAATTTACCTAACATAGAAGACAATTGTTTTGTTCATTATTAATATATATATATTTAAATGTAGCCAAAGAAGTATGTTTCCATTCAAATCGCCAGATTTTCTTTATTTTTGTCCAAAAGACAATACCTTTAATGTGTGGTTTTTCATTTCAGCCCTTAAGACTTAAGCCTTAAATGATAACCATTGACATGCTCAATGTTGTTGGAACCTTTTCTTTTGTTCTTCGATAAGTAAACACAATAAATTTTCAATCTCTTAAGAGTGTTTATTTCTGCATTTCCTCAACGTATCTAACATACGTTTAGTGAATATATGTGGAAGGAAAATAATAAAAAAAGTAACAAGAATTTCCACGCCGAAACCTCCAACGACGCATTAATAATTTAATATTGGTATTCATGAAAACAAACGGGTTATCTTTTGTCATATGTGCCTAAGCAAACGCTTGAGCAAAACAGGATTACCGTTCGAATAGCGTGGACTGCCAATAGCAGAATTGATGACAGCTTTTCTACTAAGATTGATAATGACGGGAATAAGATTTTAAAAAAAACGGTGCTTTTGCTTATGTTTCGTTCGAGATAGTTCGGTTAATTCCGGTTTGAAACTCCGACTGCCAACATGAGATCTTGCAAATTCATCGGAAGATTAACGTTGATGGATCAGACAAGTTGGTAGCGCATTAATATTGCTTGTTGTAGAACGACATCAGCCGACCAAATAAATGTCTGCATGAAACACTCTGTCTTGTGGCGCCAGAAAAAGACGTAAAAGTTAATTTCAAATATGTGTGTACAGCTGCAAAACGGTTAACTATCTGATAACCAAGCAATCAATTTAGATTAAGGTCAAGGTTAAGCCGCGCGACCTCCTCAAGTGGTGTTCCGCATGCGTCATAGACTCAGACTCAGAAACATGTAGCTAGCAGGTTCAGCTTGTGAATGGCGTCAAACCGTCGCATTCCATGGCTCGAATATCGGTAGTTACATATTATTGTTTGAACAGAAAATGCCCGCTCTCATCTGTAGACTAAAAAAGGCATTCCCGAATCATGACTTGTTTATTTATCCGCATTTACCGATCCGTGTATAAAAATAATCGGCTCCTTGATCTTTGTTCAGGCACACAATTCCACAACGGTATAATAAAATTCCAGTTATGGCTAAAACTAAATACTGTTAGGTGCACATTTTAGGCTTTCTATGTATTTTTTGTTGACCTAGAATGCGAAAAAATGGTTTCTTGGGAGTGAAATTATGTGGATATTAGTCTGTTTCAATTCAATTATCTTTTCCATTTGAAAATATGTTGACGTGAAATTCAAGTCTATAGATAAGCAGCATTAACAGGTCTGACATGATTCGACTTATAGTTTACGACTTACTCAACGACGTATCGCACATCAGTGAAAACTCCCCTTAAAATTAGGACCACAAATACTTAAACGTATTCTCTGCTTCTACTATCGCTGTTTATCAATCCACATACGTTAGACGTGTATATGTTTGTTCCAGGATGCAAATTTGATTGAGAAAAAATCAAAACTGATTGGGTTAACAATAATGAAATGTAGCGAGTTTAAATTGAAAATCTGGATACGTCGGTCTGTCGATTGAACGATCTCTTTTTATTAACAATTCGGTGAATGGAAACTAGAAGCGATACTTTTATTTAAACGATTCTAGAATATGGTACGTACAAACAAGGTGTTATTCGTAAGTAGATTATGCTTTGATGTTGGAGGGAATGAGAATTAAAAGTACTATCAGTTTTACGCGTCCTTGGCAAATCGAGGCGTAAAAAAACTACCGCCACAAAATATCAACGGTAAAAAATTATGATTGACTTATGACAAGCGCACGTGAACTTGGCACACCTTTTTATTGCGGTAAGAACATTTATCGGAGTGATTTGTTAATGTCGCATTTTAATTTATCAAAAATATTTGTTAACCCTTTCGAAAAAGTGGTTAACTAGTTTCCTTACACTTTTACAATAACCTGTGGTTAAAAATCTCACCGTGAAGTCCAAATAGTCTTCTTCTATTCAAGGGTTACCGGTTATTTCCGGTCAATTAAACAACCAATTAAAGAAAACATTGGTCGCACCTGATTTCGCCGTTAATTTTTGCGTCCAAAAATTTTATAATTAATAAAAGTGTGAGAGATTTCATGTGTGCAGTTATGTTTCACCGTAAGGTAACCCTTGGAAAAAACACCGCAGTTTGTTTATTATGAGAATTGCATTCGGTCAGTTGATTCATGTCCCCGTGAAATTCCGCGAAACCGATTACATTCATCGATTACATTTCAACAAGTTGTTGCTTATTTCTGGGTAACAACCTCAACAAAACATATTTACATCATAGTTTTAGCCTAACGTAACGGTTACAATGTTATAAGCCATAAATGGAACGTACAATGTGTTTTATAAGCCCTGAGATAAGCAGTTTTAGCATTCATAAAAGGCTGATTGGAAGAGAAAAAAAGCAACGAAGAGATTTTCATTTTAATGCAATAAACCATATAATCTAATATTAAATTTGAGTGTTAAGTAAAATTAATATCGCATATTGGTATATTTAGTGTCTTTTGACAAATGCAATTCGTTTTATTTTACATATTATGGTTAAAAGAACGACCTCAAAATAAGGCACACTTTCAACATTTTACAATTACTTAGTTATTGTGTGCTATTCTCAAATTCGGGTAGAATAGTGTGGAGAGAACCGAAAACCTTTACGTATCCGGTATGAATTTACTTACTGTATTTATTTTCGTGTGACGCTATATTAATTGTTTTTTTATAGATCTGGAGATCAAGATAGGTGAACAACGTTCGTCTCTAAGGGCAAGTTTTCGGCACTCGCTGCGGAAGTAATTTTTATTTTGTTTATTAATGCCATGTTCCTGCAGATTCGTGTTCGGAGGATGACTTGCGCCACATGGCGTCATATAAGGATACGGTTTACATCAAGCACACGTCCGTTGTTAAAGGTAGTTAAGCTGTTCCGGGACGTTGCAGAGTAGGTTTCAGTTCTTCGGTTTCAAGTGCGTATTTTAGGAAAGTCTAGAAGGAGAAGCTCCTGCTCATGTGTCATCATTGAAGCGATTTTGGGGGGGCATGATGACTAGAGACCCACAATCCGACGTTGAACTTTCAAAACCTTTTAGACCAATCCAGGTACGCGTATTTTCTATGCCTATGTGGTTTTACCAACCGGTTGTCACGTCTGATGCTGTGTGCAAAATATTTCACCAATTACCAAGACAGTTTTCATGATCTTTAGCTACCTTCTCCACCTTTAACCGTTGGTATTCCTGAGCAACCTTGTTGTTCAAGGGACGAATCGGATGATCTACCACTGCCTCCCCCGCCGCCACAACCTATGGTTCAAGGAGAAAGTGAAATCTCCATTACAGATGTCGATCTGCTTTCGAAGTCAGCTGACTGCATCGACGAGTTCAATTCTCCGGCTCGAGGTTTGCAGTGTGAGTATAATTATTGCCATAATTGGTAAATTATTTATTACTTCATTGTGGCTATGGCAAAATGAACATAAGGCGAACAAATTAATATTATGCCCGTCTCCATGGGTGTCGCGCTTAGTAACATTGGCAGTAGGGATCTGGGTGTTACTTCAAACATCGCGAAATGTTATGGACGTCCTTATTGTCTACAGATGTATAGGCCGAATCAGCCTCTTTAAGCTAACTGGATTATGTCTTCTTTAAAACACCACTAGCTTTTGGATGCCCAAATACTGTTCAGTCTGTGACGCACGGATACTATGATCGACCTCGTATTGGTGCTAGTAACGGTGTTCTCCGCAATTGGACAAACTCGAGCAATTTGACCTCGCCTTCTGCCTTCGCTAGCACAGCCTCAGTGCCCCGACAGAGATCAGTCACATTTGCGCCGAAACCTGGCAGTGCTCCGGGTGACACGGAGGTTAAGACGGATACCTACGATGCACTGACGGCCAGTATTGAAGATGGTAGTGTCCCCTCTTTGTCTCTTAGCAGCGCCCGTCTGCGTATGGTGACGGACGTTGTCTCTGTCAAGGCCATCGGCGAAGACTCCAGGGACGTCCAGCCATTGGGGCGCATCGAAATCCGTCACATCGTCGCCCCCTGGGTCGTTGAAGCTCCACGCAAGATCTGCGTCCGTGCAAACACCATCTACATGCGCAGCATCTTCTCTGTGTCCAGTCCAAAGTGGTTGACGTCGGTGGTTGGAGGAGTCAGAAAGGACGACAAAGAGTCTGGCAATTCTTGCGCGACCAGCATCCTGTTCCATGCTTCGAGCGACTACCATTGGCTGGAGCAGAGGTAGGCCGGTCTAATGTGCATTTCTCTAAATCCCACGACTACTTGTACCGATATAAAGTAGTTTTTTTACTGCGCATATATCGATCAAATTTTCAATTTAATTGATTTCTAGACACCATATATGCGCTGACACTCCCGCCGACATTGATGAACCAGTAGCTAAAGGTTCTCCAACGCTGGATGCCCCAGCACTTTGCGTGTCTGGCGCGCTACGACTCGAATATGGTCTTCAATCGAACGGTGTTCGCTTCAATTGCGTCGCGCTTGAAGTTGCAGCAGACCGCGTTGGATGCCTAACCCTTTTGGGATAGACACCGTGAAGCACACAAACCTTTTCTAGTCATTGTGTGTCGTTATTCTTAATTGATCCCGCAAATGGATTTTGCATTACATTAAATCTGACGTTTAAATTAAGAAAAAGAAGAACTTGCCTGATAGTGTAGCACACGTCTGCATTTTTCGTGGCCTCAATTATTTTTATTTCTTAAACCGTAGCGGTTCGAAGACGAGCCAAGAACAGGAACATGAAGTGGCAGTTTATCACTTGCTAGAATCATTAAAGTTTTGCACACAAAATTGAACAAAACGATTCTAGTAGTTTAGATTTTGGCCAATTATGGAGCAGGCAAATCGCCATTTGAATCGTGAGAGGGCCAATAAAGTTCTTATTTCAGTTGTTTGTATTAATTACGTTAATAATGATGTGATATTGGGCAAATTTTTGAATAGGTTTAAGAACATGCATTCCGACACTTTTTACGGGCGACTCGAGTGACTTAATATTCTTCAACGAATTGTGTATCTACCTGACCGTTGAAGACTAGGTATCACCATCATGTGATCTGTTACGATTGTCTGATCAGGGTGTGTAAGAAATGTGATAGAGCTACGATTGTGTTTGGAAAAGAGCAGCATTTCGTTTATTCGCAGTTGCCAACCCGATTTTTCATTATATTTCCAAATCCCTCCTACACGTTACAATGTTTAGTTGCACATTCGCTTGGGAATTCGAGACAAAATGTTGAAAACGGTCACCATGACCGAGATGTCGACAACCAATCACAGTTAGAAATAAACGCGTGGAATATGGTCACATAAAAACTCAAACTTATTAAATCGAAAGAAATGTCATTTAATACAGCGAATTTGCAGTTTTAAATTTCGTTACTACTTAAACTATTTCGCACCTATAAAAATCTACATATGACGTCAATATTTCACACTTGTAAACAAATGAAGCTGCACTCTGTCCAAAATTACCAATAATTACATCAACCAATTTATTTTGGACCCTAACAAACCATTTGTAAGCACGTAGTTGCTGTTAGAAGCGATACTTCAAATACAGATGTTTTCTATTGAATGCCTTCTTGCACACGTTCACCAAACGTGTGGTGGTTTCAAGTCACATTTCACAAGCGGGTTTACAATTTGCACCTTCGGGGTGTCACTGGACCTTTAGCAGCAGCTGACAGGCAATTAGGCTTGCTATAACCAAATTAATGCCTGCACACGCAGTCATGGCTGATCCATGAATTGCAATGAGACATCAAGCGTGCACGTTGATTAGAGTCGAGCAAATTGATGTTTTGGATAGAAATTCTTCAATAGATACAATTTTCGAACACATGGGTTCATTCGACGAGGTCGAGTTCTGTTCGTTTATCACAGCCATGGCAATCAATCAAACTGTCTATCACTATACATTCAGTCTGCTTGGATTACCTGTTTCGCTAGAATTGCCAGAAATTTAGCACCGTTCAACTGCGCCACGGTAATGCGTGGCGGGGTCAAGCGTTGCTGAATCTTATTGATAAATTTATACTTACTGTAATGCTATTGCAGGCCACCCTAAATGCTGTAAGGCTGTATTGTGATAACGTTGCTACATCATTTTTGGAGGAAAATGTATTATTTGTCTGTAACAGTTTTGTTAAAGAACTGCATTAAAAGTACTATCAGTTTACGCGTCCTTGAGAAATCGAGGCAGAAAATTTAAAAAAAACTTTTGAAAAAACTTTCGCCATCAAATATCAACGGTAAAAAATTATGATTGACTTATGCCAAGCGTACAGAAATTAACACACATTCTTCTTGCGATAAAAACATTCGTCGAATAGATTTGTTAATGTCGCATATTAATTTATCAAAAACAATTGGTAAACAGTTATCTTATACGTTTACAATAACCTGTAGTTAAAGTTATCTCCGTGAAGTCTACATTGTCTTCTTCTCTTCAATCGGCATTAATTCTGAACATAATTTGCATAGATTAAATGACAAATTTAATTGTATTTGTAAAGCAATGATTCTATTGTTTATTTACTTGGGGATCGGGTTTTTATACATGTATATGTAGAAAGAAAACTATCATATTAAATAATAACTAACGTTTAAAGTAAGCTTTTACAAACTTTCCAATAACTTTTGTAGTTCTTGTCTCGATTAAGAGTTTTGTTTTAAACGTCACCGCAGCCGTGCTGAAGCGCGGACTTTTCGGGACGGTCGATCAAGCTATCGTGAGCTTTGTGAAACCAAAGATACTCCGTTTTAATACTTTTATATCGAGGAAAAATGGTGAAGCTAATCAAGCAGACGAACCGAAATCTCCACCCAGGGATTGCTGTATCTACGAGAACGTCGACGACTGCACGTAGTCCAGATCATTATTTGCTCTTCAAGCTGGACAAAGAACTGACGTCAACGGCGGTGCGGATCCGCGTGCTACTGATCAAAATGGCGAATCTTCGGGCTGAGCTTCGGGAAAGGAAGCAGAACGATGCCCCGTTTTCGCTAATCTCTGCTCTGGCTATGGAATCGAACCCGTTGCCCTATATCCCCGTTCCTTCCCCACGACAGTACAATCAAAACCCCCTTACTGTCTGTCCTTCCATGGTATATGAAATCCCTCTTAACCCTGCAGTATATCCTCACTTTTACAGTAAACTCTTGTGTTTTACGTTTAAAAAAGTCCTTCTCGTCTTAAACAACAAAAGATAAAGCCATAAATTTGTTCGTAAGACGACATAAACCATTGTTCATTTATGAAAGTTTGGGACAAATAATGTGTCCGGCCGCGTGAAGGCATGCTTTACCGTAAGGTTTCCAAAAGAAATGAAATGATTTTATGCACTAATGTACTGCAGTGCGCTTGTAACATAATCAATGAATTTATGAAGGCGTGGAAAATTCGTGCAACACGGAATTTTCGAGCGTGCAAGTCTGTCACATCTTACAGCACTACTATAAAAGAGGCTTGCACGAAGCAGATTTTATACCGATTTGCAATGTCTCGCCTTTTTGTCTTTTTGTGCGCTTTGGTTGCGGTGACCTTTGGCTGCCCTCCGTATGTCACAATGTCCCTATTTTTATTTCACATTGCGAAAATCTTAACAAATGGTAAAATTAATGTTGCAACAATAACGATTTACTTGAATCTTGTAGCGTGATTTGGTAATTTTCTTTAAATCCAATAAACGTCACAGTGTCCCTTTTTTATTTCACATTGCGAAAATCTTAACTAAGCTTCTTTTTAGGGAACCAAAAGTTATTTGGTAAATTTACGATAAGCACAATTTTAAAGGAAAATGAAAAACTAATTTTTATTATTTTATTTTTTCAAGCGATAGGATGTTATTAGTAAGTCCATTTTATCTCAATTAAAATTTGAGATCAAATCGCACATATATTTAAAACGTTTTGTAATTTTAGCGTTTAGTACGTCGTTAATACATCTCTATAACATCGAGTCATATTAATGTAGAAATATGATGTGCATTATTTTAACCAAATATAGCAGTACGCAGTAAGTATTCAATTTAGCGTAAAAATAATATACAGATTGCTACAATCATTAACAGGTTTCTTAATTGCGCAGCCATCTCAAATGAATAAACTCTAACATGCTGTTACAACTTTTATTTCAAAAGATACAACTTTACCATTTTCTATTACTATTTTTAAACCTTTAATAGGTATTATCGATGGTAAGAATCGGATGACCGTCTGACATCTAAAATGGTAAAATGTCTGTTGCAATAATAACGATTTACTTGACTCTTGTAGCCGACGCTTGGTAATTTTCTTTAGATCATATATACGTTGGATTATTAATGCATTTCTTATGAAAACCTTTTTTTCTCGAAGTTATGGCAATGGAGAGTAAGCGTTTATTACCGGGTTGTTTTACTTGTGATAAATTTTCATTAATTTTAATTTTAATTGCTCTTAGATTTAGATGGTATGTGTATCGACATAAACGTTTGAAGAAAACAAATATTTTGATGCATTTCGTTTTTACTTTATTTTTCAGTAAAGGATGCGATTATCGGGAAGAACGTAAGTACACCGATTTTCTGTAATTACTCTTAATGAATTATCAACATTTTACGTTGTTATAGTCTTACGTATTTTGTCTGGTAAGTAACTCCAACCTTTAAAAATGATGTAAAGATATTATAAAAATGCTATATTACATATTTTATTTCTAAGCCGCACTTGCGAGGTTAGATCAATTTACCTAACATAGAAGACAATTGTTTCGTTCATTATTAATATATATATATTTAAATGTAGCCAAAGAAGTATGTTTCCATTCAAATCACCAGAGTTTCTTTATTTTTGTCCAAAAGACAATACCTTTAATGTGTGGTTTTTCATTTCAGCCCTTAAGCCTGAAGCCTAAAATGATAACCATTGGCATGCTCAATGTTGTTGGAACCTTTTCTTTTGTTATTCGATAAGTAAACACTATAAATTATTCATTCCAACGTGTCTTCTATAATGGGTATTAAGGCGGGAGGTGTATTGATTCAGCTTGTCTTTTCGTCAAGAAGAAATATTTTTCAGTCACAGGCGTTTTTCGAACTTTATTGATCTGTTTCTTCCATCGAAGCAGACCCTTTGCATTTAAGCCCGTTTATTAGGGATGGGAAACACTACATCTAATGCCGATAGTAATAAGTCCTTTGTGGGTAGTTGAATAGGCTAATCTTATTCAATGCCTGCACTCTGGATTGTGCAGAATATAAGCCATTTCCGAAAATTTGGAAGGAAAATCAAAATGTAACAAGAATTTCCACGCCGAAACCTCCAACGAGGCGTTGATAATGATTTAATATTGGTATTCATGAAAACAAGCGGGTTATCTTTTGTCATATGTGCCTAAGCAAACGCTTGAGCAAAACAGGATTACCGTTCGAATAGCGTGGACTGCCAATAGCAGAATTGATGACAGCTTTTCTACTAAGATTGATAATGACGGGAATAAGATTTAAAAAAAACGTTGCTTTTGCTTATGTTTCGTTCGAGATAGTTCGGTTAATTCCGGTTTGAAACTCCGACTGCCAACATGAGATCTTGCAAATTCATCGGAAGATTAACGTTGATGGATCAGACAAGTTGGTAGCGCATTAATATTGCTTGTTGGAGAACGACATCAGCCGACCAAATAAATGTCTGCATGAAACACTCTGTCTTGTGGCGTCAGAAAAAGACGTAAAAGTTAATTTCAAATATGTGTGTACAGCTGCAAAACGGTTAACTATCTGATAACCAAGCCGTCAATTTAGATTAAGGTCAAGGTTAAGCCGCGCGACCTCCTCAAGTGGTGTTCCGCATGCGTCATAGACTCAGACTCAGAAACATGTAGCTAGCAGGTTCAGCTTGTGAATGGCGTCAAACCGTCGCATTCCATGGCTCGAATATCGGTAGTTACATATTATTGTTTGAACAGAAAATGCCCGCTCTCATCTGTAGACTAAAAAAGGCATTCCCGAATCATGACTTGTTTATTTATCCGCATTTACCGATCCGTGTATAAAAATAATCGGCTCCTTGATCTTTGTTCAGGCACACAATTCCACAACGGTATAATAAAATTCCAGTTATGGCTAAAACTAAATCCTGTTAGGTGCACATTTTAGGCTTTCTATGTATTTTTTGTTGACCTAGAATGCGAAAAAATGGTTTCTTGGGAGTGAAATTATGTGGATATTAGTCTGTTTCAATTCAATTATCTTTTCCATTTGAAAATATGTTGACGTGAAATTAAAGTCTATAGATAAGCAGCATTAACAGGTCTGACATGATTCGACTTATAGTTTACGACTTACTCAACGACGTATCGCACATCAGTGAAAACTCCCCTTAAAATTAGGACCACAAATACTTAAACGTATTCTCTGCTTCTACTATCGCTGTTTATCAATCCACATACGTTAGACGTGTATATGTTTGTTCCAGGATGCAAATTTGATTGAGAAAAAAACAAAATTATTGGGTTAACAATAATGAAATTAGCATTTTAAATTGAAAATCTGGATACGTCGGTCTGTCGATTGAACGATCTCTTTTTATTAACAATTCGGTGAATGGAAACAAGAAGCGATACTTTTATTTAAACGTTTCTAGAATATGGTACGTACAAACAAGGTGATATTCGGTAGTAGATTATGCTTTGATGTTGGAGGGAATGAGAATTAAAAGTACTATCAGTTTTACGCGTCCTTGGCAAATCGAGGCGTAAAAAAACTACCGCCACAAAATATCAACGGTAAAAAATTATGATTGACTTATGACAAGCGCACAGATCGAAGGCTTGTGCGACAGGCGCATACATTGTTATTGCGATAAGAACATTTATCGAATTGATTTGTTAATATCGCATTTTAATTTATCAAAAATATTTGTTAACCCTTTCGAAAAATTGGTTAACAAGTAACGTTACACTTTAACTACACAATAAAATTCAGGGGTCGCCGTAAGATGTTTGACAACGAAATCTTTTACTTTGTGATATTATTATAACTTCTTCTTTATTAAAAAAAACATATATTATCGTAGTTGTAAGAAGGCTTATTTATGCATTCCTTCAACGTATGGAGCGGAAGCATATTGAATCTTTCAGCCGGACAATAGAATAGTTAAACGGCCTGCATTTTTACAAACAATAAATCTAAGCAAATCCGAAATAAATATTAAGGTTGAACATACAAGTCCAATCTCTTCGCTAGATTAAATACGAAAATTGAAGGAAAGGGTAGTCGTTGTTCACAGTAACGAACTGCGGGTAACGACTTTCCGTTGTTCCGTATAGGGTTTGGCATTTAAGGGTTTCCAATGGTGTAGGATGCATTTTCCGTGGCATCAATTATTTTTTTATTTCTTTAACCTTGGCGGTTTAAAGACGAGCCAAGAACAGGACCATAAAGTGGCAGTTTTCACTTGCTAAATCATTACAGTTTTGCACACGAAATTGAAGGAAATGGGACCACAACATATAGAACGAAACGTTTCTAGTAGTTAAGGTTTTGGCCAATTATGGAGCCGGCAAATCACCATTTGAATCGCGAGAGGGCCAATAATGTTCTTATTTCAGTTGTTTGTATTCATTACGTTTATTATGACGTGATATTAGGTAAATTATTCAATAGTTTTAAGAACATGCATTCCGAAACGTTTTCCGGGAGACTCGAGTGACTTAATATTCGTCATCTCTTACTTAGGTACTTTCGTAAAGTTGTCATTTACTACCGTGTAGAAACGAATTGTGTATATTACCTGACCGTTGAAGACTAGGTATCACCATCATGTGATCTGTTACGATTGGCTGATCAGGGTGTGTAAGAAATGTGATAGAGCTACACTTGTGTTTGGAAAAGGACAGCATTTTGTTTATTCGCAGTTGGCAACCCGATTTTTCATTAAATTTCCGAATCCCTCCTACACGAAACAATGTTTAGTTGCACATTCGCTTGGGAATTCTAGACAAAATGTAGTAAACGGTCACCATGACCGAGATGTCGACAACCAATCACAGTTAGAAAATAACGTGTGTAATATAGTCACATAAGGACTTTAGCTTATTGAATCGAAATAAATGACATTTAATATACAGCGAATTTGCAGTTTTAAATTTCGTTGCTACTTAAGCTATTTCACACCTATATAGATCTACATATGACGTCAATATTTCACACTTGTCAACAAATGAAGCTGCACTCTGTCAAAAATTACCAATAATTACATCAACCAATTTATTTTGGACCCTAACAAACCATTTGTAAGCACGTAGTTGCTGTTAGAAGCGATACTTCAAATACAGATATTTTCTATTCAATCCCTTCTTGCACACGTTCACTAAACGTATGGTGGTTTCAAGTCACATTTCACAAGCGGGTTTACAATTTGCACCTTCGGGGTGTCACCGGACCTTTAGCAGCAGCTGACAGGCAATTAGGCTTGCTGTAACCAAATTAATGCCTGCAAACGCAGTCATGGCTGATCCATGAATTGCAATGAGACATCAAGCGTGCACGTTGATTAGAGTAGAGCAAATTGACGTTTTGGATCGAAATACTACAATGGGTAGAATTTAGGAACAGATGGGTTATTTCGACGGGGTCGAGTTCTGTTCGTTTATCACATTTCAACGATTTCCGAGCGCAAATGGTTCCTTATTACCAATTCCTATTACCAGTAAATCACTCAAAAACTCAACTTGCTGCTTTTATTTCTCCACCCACGTCGACTTTCTTTCAGCGCCGTTGATTTTTTATGTCTTCCTGAAGGTGTTCTCAAGTGTTTCCCAGTTATTAGAAATTGGTCAGAATAGGACAATTGCATTATTTTATACAGATTATATATATATTAGTATTACATTAAATACTACATCAGAGAACACGCATAAACAAGCGTGTGAGAGATTTCATGTGTGCAGTTATGTTAGGGCATGTTTCACCTTTTGTTTTACACTTGGAAAAACAACCCCAGTTCGTTTATTATCAGATTTGCCTTCGGTCAGTTGAAGCATGTCCCCGTGAAATTTCGCGAAACCTTTGTATCGAGACAATTGACATTACAACAGAATGAGGACATGATAACGTTTAATTACAGCGATTTCCAGCGAAAACAAATTGCACAACCAGGTGAATCAATAACATTCCAACAAGTTGTTGTTTATCGAGCCAATAAAATGACCATATTGTTATAGCGTATGTTAACATGAAATATAAATTGAGATGTCTTGAGGCATCCGAGCATTTTTGCTGTTCGACGCGAGTCCATTTTGGATCATAAAATATGCCTGGGATAGAGTTATGATTGATCTGTCAACTAGCACAGTTCAGATGAAATGTGGCGCAAAGGGAGTCGTTATTCCACTTAAAAAGATGATAGTGACCTGATATTTAAAGTTTGGTACACTTCAACTGCCAGAGACAAAATGATAAAATAATTCCAAAAAATACCATTGCTAGAGGGAATGGGAAAGTACTATCAGTTTACGCGTCCTTGAGAAATCGAGGCTGACTTATTACAAGCGCACAGAAATTAGCACACATTTTTATTGCGATAAGAACATTCGTCGAATCGATTTGTTAATGTCGCATTTTAATTTATCAGACATATTGTTAACCGTTTCGAAAAAGTGGTTAACCAGTTATATTACACTTTTTCAAAAACCTGTCGTTAAAGTTATCTCCGTGAGGTCTAAATTCTCTTCTTGTTTTCGATCGGCATATCGGGTGTTTTTCCAGTGATTAGAAATCTATCAGAGGATTGCAATAACATGATATCTGAGCCATTCAATGCTATTCGCGGTTTATACCGAATTTTGCTGGTATCGCTGATTGCTTATTTGAGCTTCAGAATGCGCCAACCTTCCGATGGAATTCCATCTATGAGCAGACATTACAAAAGTTGCTTGTTTTGTTTTAATTCGGAAGCTAGTCTACAACCATTCTCATCAAGAATGCATTCATCACTGATTGCTGATGCGTCGCTCTCCAGCAAGGCTGCTGTGTTGGAGCAAGAGGGCCAACCGGTTGTCTGCATATCACGGCGTTTATTCAAAGCTGAACGTGGATACGCCCAAACGCATCACGAAGCCTTGCATAAATGCTTATTCGGCAGACGAATCACGATTGTATCTAACAATGAACCTTTGAAATTCATTTTAAATCCAAGGCATTCATTGTCAAAGGCTTCTGCAGCTATGGTGCAACGGTTGCGTCTCGCTTTGAGCACCTATAATTATAACGTGGTTCATCGGCCTGCCAAACATATCCAGCATGTCGATTACTTATCCAGAACTGCTACTACAGAGGAGATTACGGAGGGCCGTCTCTCCTGCTACAACCACTGCCTGTGAGTCGCGATGATCTCATCTCCGAGACGCGATTGGCATTCAAAGAGGATTCAAACGGCACTCCGAAATGGCTTGAATAATGCAGATAAAAAGAAGGTTCCATATTTCTACTCCCGGTGGGACGATTTTGGTTCCACTCCTGAAGGTCTGTTATGTTATCAAGACTTTATTGTGGTACCACCAGTGCTGCGCAAATCTGTTCTTGACGATCTGCACTCCGGTCATCTTGGTGTTGATTGAAATGAAGTCATTGGCAAGAACTTCATGTTGGTGGCCGGTACCTAATGCCAATGTCCGGCGAACGGCTGCCCGGTGTGATGGGTGCTTGCACAAGTTGCCCTCAAGGCCTTCTAAATGGTCTCCATGGCCAGGGTCCTGTGAGCCATGGCAACGAACACACGCTGATTATTGTGGATCATTTCTAGGCAAATACTATGCTCTTGTCGTGATGGATTCATTTTCACGCACACACTCCACTTTTTGCTTGATGTCGGAGCGAAAGCCGTGAAGCGAGTTTTCTCGGACTTCTCCTCTGCTTTCAACACTATCTCACGCTCCCGAACCTTATTAAGTATTTCTGACGACCAGTGCTAATGCTGACTTAAACAAATCGGTGTTTCGTAAGTTATTCAGCGTTTTAAAAAAATGGTACGCACAAACAAGGTTTTATTCAGTAGTAGATGATGCTTTGATGTTGGAGGGAATGGGAAATTAAAAGTACTATCAGTTTACGCGTCCTTGAGAATTCGAGGCACAAAATCAAAAAAAATATTTTGAACAAAAACTACCGCTATAAAATATCAACGGTAAACAATTATGATAGACTTATGACAAGCGCACAGAAATTAGCACACATATTTATTGCCATAAAAACATTCGTCGAATCGATTTGTAAATGTCGCATTTTAATTTATCAGACATATTGTTAACCGTTTCGAAAAAGTGGTTAGTCAGTTATCTTACAGTTTTACAATAACCTGTCGTTAAAGTTATCTCCGTGAAGTCTTAATTGTCTTCTTGTATCCGATCGGCATATCGAGGTTTTTTCCAGTGATTAGAAATCTATCAGAGGATTGCAATAACAGGATATCTGACCAATTAAACACCCAAAGAAAGAATGCATTTGGTCGCTCCCGTCGCCTATGTTGTACAGTGAAAGAAATACTTGCATTTTTATATTAATTAGAGGTGGTCGATTTCGTTTAATTAAGAATTCATCATATTTACACATTAACTAATTTTCGCCGAAAATTAAGTTTGATGTGCAGAAAAAAGTATTCGTAGGGGCTGAATAAGTGCGTATTTTCGGCGGTATGTTCATTATTTCTTTTCGCTGATGTCTTGTTTGATTATTGGTTTTGTGAGCATGCAACCCGAATCAGTAATCGTCTTCTTTCGCAAATTCGAAATCACTTTTAATAAAACAATCGTTACCAAAGTAATACCAGTAGAACGAGTTTTGCTATCGATCTTTCGAACAGGGCAACAAAGAGCTTCCCTTTAGGCATGGTCAGTATTGCAAATACCACAAAATGCGTTTTAAAAGTTGATGAAGTCGGAATCACTGTCGTCCCATGTTTTACCGTGTATGAATTATAGCGTTATTTTAGCTGCAATATCGTGAAAAGCCATAAATGGAATGAACAATGTGCTTTAAAAGACCTGAGATAAGCAGGTTTGGCATTCAGAAACGATTAGTCGAAAGAAAAAAAGCAACGAAGAGATGTTCTTTTTTTATGGTGGTAGAAAGGATTCAACAGCGCATAAGTCTTTCCACGGACACCTTTAATGCCAAAAAACGTATTATCCAATACTAAATTTGAGTGTTAAGTAAAATTAATATCGCATATTTGTATATTTAGTGTCTTTTGACAAATGTCATTCGTTTTATTTCACTTATTCGGGTAAAAAGAAGGACCTCAAAATAAGGCGCACTTTCAACATTTTAAAATTATTTAGTTATTGTGTGCTATTCTCAAATTCGCGTAGAATAGGTGTTTGTAGGCCATGGAGAACCGAAAACCTTTACGTATCCGGTATGAATTTACTTACTTTATTTATTTTTGTGTGACGTTATATAAATTGTTTTTTTCTAGATCTGGAGATCAAGATAGTGGAACAACGTTCGTCTCTAAGGAAAAGTTTTCGGCACTCGCTGCGGAGGTATTTTTTATTTCGTTTATTAATGCCATGTTCCTGGCAGATTCGTGTTCGCGAGGATGACTTGCGTCACGTGGCGTCATATAAGGATACGGCTGACAACAAGCACACGCCCGTTGTTAAAGGTAGTTCAGCTGTTCCGGGACGTTGCAGAGTAGGTTTCAGTTCTTCGGTTTCAAGGTCTTTTTATAGGAAAGTCTAGGAGGAGTAGCTCCTGCTCATGTGTCATCATTGAAGCGATTTTGGGAGGGCATGATGACTAGAGACCCAGAATCAGATGTTGGACCTTCAAAACCTTTTAGACCAATCCAGGTACGCGTATTTTTTATGCCTATGTGCTTTTACCAACCGGTTGTCACGTCTGATGTTGTGTACACAATATTTTCATCGATTACCAAGACCGTTTTCATGATCTTTAGCTACCTTCTCCACCTTTACCTGTTGGTATACCTGAGCAACCTTGTTGTTCAAGGGACGAATCGGATGATCTACCACTGCCTCCCCCGCCGCCACAACCTATGGTTCAAGGAGAAAGTGAAATCTCCATTACAGATGTCGATCTGCTTTCGAAGTCAGCTGACTGCATCGACGAGTTCAATTCTCCGGCTCGAGGTTTGCAGTGTGAGTATAATTATTGCCATAATTGGTAAATTATTTATTACTTCATTGTGACCATGGCAAAATGAACATAAGGCGAACAAATTAATATTATGCCCGTCTCCATGGGTGTCGCGCTTAGTAACATTGGCAGTAGGGATCTGGGTGTTACTTCAAATAACGCGAAATTTTATACACGTCCTTATTGTCTACAGATGTATAGGCCGAATCAGCCTCTTTAAGCTAACTGGATTATGTCTTCTTTAAAACACCACTAGCTTTTGGATGCCCAAATACTGTTCAGTCTGTGACGCACGGATACTATGATCGACCTCGTATTGGTGCTAGTAACGGTGTTCTCCGCAATTGGACAAACTCGAGCAATTTGACCTCGCCTTCTGCCTTCGCTAGCACAGCCTCAGTGCCCCGAGAGAGATCAGTCACATTTGCGCCGAAACCTGGCAGTGCTCCGGGTGACACGGAGGTTGAGACGGATACCTACGAGGCACTGACGGCCAGCACTGAGGATGGCAGTGCTGACATGCTGAGATCATCACCTACTCGTCGTGATGGTATATATTTAAGCGTTCTATTTGATGGAAAGTGATCACCATCGACTGACGATCGTAATCTCTCATATTTGCTGTTTTTAGTTGATGTCGGTGCTCTAGAAAGGGCTGCTCGTCTCGCGAATTCCGCCGAGCGCTATAGTCGAAAACGCGTTTCGTCTGTGGTGTCCGATGACAACGACTCGAGTGACTATATTATTGATGACAGCGAACTCTGCTCTTTCTCCGTCAGCAGTAGCAGCTCAGGAGACGCGGACGATGACAGAAAATGTGACTCTGACAATGGTCTTCTCAATGCATCGTCAGCTAGTCGCAGCCGGAAGTCTTCCTTCGGCGATGCCATCGCCAGCAGAACGAGTATTAATAATAAACGAATGAGTAGGGAGGCATCTGCACTACTGGATTTTGACTGCCCACCAACGCCAACCGCTCGACTATCAACCTGCCAATCACAGACAGGTATTGATGTAATTTCATTAGCAGCAGAAATGCGTTCGGTCTTAAAGAACTACCTTCTTTGACTATTTTTTGTTTATTTACTTTCTTCTCTTGTTCGGGTGGCAAGTTTAGTCTTTTTCTGTTCAGGAAAGGACAACCCCGTGGCTCTACGTCGTCAGGAGCGCATCAACGAAATCACCAGCCTCGTAGACGAGGAGAGAACGAACATCATGCGGTTGAGCAATGCTCTCACGGATCTTCAGAACCAAGCCAAACAGACACCTGTGTCTAGCAAAGTAAACGCGTTGCGTGGAGCGGTTTTAGTTCGCCCAACCTATGATGCCGACCGGTTGGAACTGAGCCGAGACTTTTTGCTTGCCTGTGAGTTTCTAATCTGCTTAAATGGCGTGGGGGGGGGAGACGCAAATTGAGTCCTGCATTTCTTTCCATGTTTCTCTGCTCTAGGTCAACGTCGCCAAGCGCTGCTTGAAGAGGTCTCTCTGCTCTACAAGGGGTCTCCGGTTCTGGTTCCGCCGATGCGTGGGGAGCCTATGCGTGGACGCTTCCAGCTCCAGTCGATACGCATCGCCCTGAAGTCCGAAGCGCCCTTTGCTTCCGGACCCACTTCTTCGTCCTACGTGCTTGTCGGCAACAGTGCCACTGGAATACCCACCACGCCCTACGACAACCGCCCGTCTCCGATCGACAAGTCCTTTCCGGAGAAGTTCCATGTGCTTGCTGTCATAAAGTGAGTCGTTTGACTTTAGCACGAAATCCGTCAATTTGCGGAGGCTGTCGGGTTCTGCCGGCTGACCGTCTCCATCAGCCAGAATTTAATAATGAGCCCGCGTCTCTCGTTTGACGTCCCTGCTTAAGCAACGGTTGCTCTCACCGGTACAATGGTCTTCATGTGAACGTTCGTGAAACCAATTCGTAAAGCACTCTTTCTAATCTTCTTAGAGAACAAGGGTCATTCAGAATGAAGAAATATCATGCCATTGCATTTCCCGTAGGTGTATTGGCGAAGGGCGCATCTACCACACGCCGGTTGCGACTCTGATGCGAACAGCAGATCTCCCACCGGGTTCAGCGCGTCCAACCACATTCATCGACCTCCCCGCCAACCTAGATGTAGGTGACCTAGCTGCACTGGCCCTCTTGGTCACAAAGTCTGTCTAATGCCACGTCTTTGTTTCAGATTGTTCCCCTACGCCCCGACTTTCTGATCAGCATCGAGATCTACTGCCTTAAGAGTAGTGGCGGTTTGGCTGCTTCGAAGCCAGCCGCATCGGGCGCGAACAGCAACTTGTCGTTCTTCGACTCCCCACCCGCGTCTCTGACCCGTCATTGTGGTGGATTCAAATTTCTGTTGTCCAGATCGGCAAAGAAGAAGAAAAAATACAACCTCGACTGCTCGCTGTCTTCGAGTGATGCAAATTCCAACTCCACAGCCTACACGCTTCTGTCATCAGTCACCGTCCGTCATCACGATAACCTTCTCTACGGCTGTCTCCCGCTTTCCCTGCCCGCAAGTGCAAAGTCTCTCACCACCACCGTCCCCACCGGCATGCAGCTCTTTCTGGAAGGTCTTCCCAAGTCCTGCCCCCTCTCCGGTCCCCTCGGGCTGAACCAAGCGTCAGTTCGGCTTCAGTCGGCAGTCCTGCGACGTGGCTTCCTGGTGCGTTTAACTTCCCCCGCCATCTTCTTTCTCCTCTTTGTCTCACAGCGAGGTGTGGTCTAGCAGCGCCCGTCTGTGTATGGTGAGGGACTTTGTCTCTGTCGAGGCTATCGTCGCCTCCTGCGAGAGAATGAACCGACTGCTCCATTAATGTTCCCACATCGGTGGCCCGGTCGGAGCAGATTTTTGTGCAGTTCTGGCTCCAGCTGCGCACTCCGTAGATGGACTGTCGCTGACAGTGGGAGGGTGGCCGACGGCATTGTAAATGGGTTGAGAGCTTCTCTGGGTTTGCACAGCGTCGTCTAGTTTTGTCGTTGGCGAGCCGGTCACGCCTGTCCGCTATAGAGATTCATCAAAGACACCAGTGATTGATTACTTTCAATCTCTCTTCGTGCCTCCGACGCACAGTAGCAAGGTTTCGAAACCGCGGTGCATTGCAGAGCGGTACATGGCTGTAGACGGGTTGATAGCCACGATACCTGGTCGTTGTAGTGGCCAGCTTTCCCGACCGTAGCTTATATTGGGAGGGATTTTAGCCATATACAGACGCACCGTTGTCAGGGTATGCTTGTGTGTGCGCGCGTACGCGCTAATATCCCCACCACTATTCAATCTAGTCAATCTTCGACGAGTCCGGCGGCATGGGTGTCTGGACTCGGTGTTGGTGCAAACTGTTGGCCGACCAGCTCGTCTTCTGGCGCTACCCCGAGGACGAAGACTCCAGGGACGTCCAGCCATTGGGGCGCATCGACATCCGTCACATCGTCGCCCCCTGGGTCGTTGAAGCTCCACGCAAGATCTGCGTCCGTGCAAACACCATCTACATGCGCAGCATCTTCTCTGTGTCCAGTCCAAAGTGGTTGACGTCGGTGGTTGGAGGAGGCAGAAATGACAACGAAGAGTCTGGCAATTCTTGCGCGACCAGCATCCTGTTCCATGCTTCGAGCGACTACCATTGGCTAGAGCAGAGGTAGGCTGGTCTTATGTGCATTTCTCTAAATCCCACGACTACTTAAACCGATATAAAGTAGTGTTTTTTTACTGCTAATATATCGATGGTTTTCTTGATTTCTAGACACCTCATATGCGCTGACACTCCTGCCGACATGGAGGCTTGGATGACGTTGATGAACAAGTCGCTAGAGGTTCTCCAACGCTGGATGCCCGAGCACTTTGCGTGTCTTGCGCGCTACGACTCCAAGATGGTCTTCAATCGACCGGTTTCCGCGTCAATAGCGTCGCGTTTGAAGTTGCAGCAGACCGCGTTGGATGCCTAACCCTCTTGGGATACGCACCGTCAAGCACACAAACCGTCTTTTCTAGTCATCGTGTGTCGTTTTTCTTGATTGATCCCGCAAATGGATTTTGCATTACATTAAATCTGACGTGTTTAAATTAAGAAAAATAAGAACTTACGTTTAACCAAACGAGGTCTCGAATTTTCTCAAATTCAATTTACCCTTTCACGATTAATCTTTCCTCGAAGTGATTAAATGTATCGCGTTGAAGTGAATATTCCTCGTCGTCAGAAAAGAAATCACATCTTCCAGGATCTATTTTGCTTGTCGAGAAAGAGGATCAATATGTGTTGATTGGAAGGGTGGAGGAGGCGACGATAAGGAGGATGTGGTTTAGGGATATGTCGAGGAAGAGGATGACCAAGAGCTGTTGATTTGAAGGGCTAAGAAGCATGTTATTCTGAGATTTGTTTACTGATAGTTACCAAGAGGGTTTTTATTTGAGGGATGTGTCGAGGAGGAGATGACCAAGAGCTGTTGATTGGAGGTGGAGATGATTAGTAGGATGTGTCGAGGAAGAGGTGTTTATTGGTAGGGGTGAGGAGAAGAATATTTAGAGAATGTGGTTGAGGGATGTGTCGAGGAAGAGGTGTTTATTGGTAGGGGTGAGGAGAAGAATATTTAGAGAATGTGGTTTAGGGATGTGTCGAGGAAGAGGTGTTTATTGGTAGGGGTGAGGAGAAGAATATTTAGAGAATGTGGTTGAGGGATGTGTCGAGGAAGAGGTGTTTATTGGTAGGGGTGAGGAGAAGAATATTTAGAGAATGTGGTTGAGGGATGTGTCGAGGAAGAGGTGTTTATTGGTAGGGGTGAGGAGAAGAATATTTAGAGAATGTGGTTGAGGGATGTGTCGAGGAAGAGGTGTTTATTGGTAGGGGTGAGGAGAAGAATATTTAGAGAATGTGGTTGAGGGATGTGTCGAGGAAGAGGTGTTTATTGGTAGGGGTGAGGAGAAGAATATTTAGAGAATGTGGTTGAGGGATGTGTCGAGGAAGAGGTGTTTATTGGTAGGGGTGAGGAGAAGAATATTTAGAGAATGTGGTTGAGGGATGTGTCGAGGAAGAGGTGTTTATTGGTAGGGGTGAGGAGAAGAATATTTAGAGAATGTGGTTGAGGGATGTGTCGAGGAAGAGGTGTTTATTGGTAGGGGTGAGGAGAAGAATATTTAGAGAATGTGGTTGAGGGATGTGTCGAGGAAGAGGTGTTTATTGGTAGGGGTGAGGAGAAGAATATTTAGAGAATGTGGTTGAGGGATGTGTCGAGGAAGAGGTGTTTATTGGTAGGGGTGAGGAGAAGAATATTTAGAGAATGTGGTTGAGGGATGTGTCGAGGAAGAGGTGTTTATTGGTAGGGGTGAGGAGAAGAATATTTAGAGAATGTGGTTGAGGGATGTGTCGAGGAAGAGGTGTTAGTTGGAAGGGTAAAGGAGGAGAGAATTAGTAGGATGAGCAAGAGGTTTTGATTGGAAGGTTTAAGGGGGAGAGGATAAGGAGGCTGTGGTTAATTGATGTTTTGAGGAAAAGGATTCGCAAGAGGTGTTAATTGGAAGGGTAAAAGAGGAGAGGATTAGTAGGAGGTGCCGAGAAAGAGGATGAGCAAGAGCAGTATTATTTTGATTCGAAGACTTTGTTGCCCAAAATTTAGAATGGTACGATGATCAAAGATTAAAGTCGGCAATTAATAATATTGTTCATTATTTAAACACTTGTTGGGGCCGGTCCTGGGCCGAAACGCTGAAAAGGCGGGATGCCTAGCGCCCGTTGCGTCGATTATAAACGCTTCATTAATTACTTAAGCCAATTGTGAGAAACAAAAACACTGAAAAACGTCTAAAAAGAACATCACAACACACATATCTATTTATTTCGTGTTAAATAGTGGTGGAAAATAGGTATTTTGACAATCAGAATAGTTAATTTGACTACTTTGTTTGAAAAACTTTGTTGGCAATAACAAAATTTAAACGTTTTCTCTAAGTATTTACAATTACTTCAATCTCCACTTGCTGTAATTTGGCCCATTTCTACCATGTCAATGGGGTTGATCTTCGACGCGGTTCAGATCAAGTTGCTACCAAGGCCACTCTATCACCTTGAAATGGTTTTTACGACGGCATCATATTTTGCCTTGGAGGTGTGCTTTTACTCAATGAACGACCCAACGACGATTCATATCAATGCCCATGGTGCAGCAATGAGGCGTTCCCAGTACCCAGATGATGCGGTCTAGTGATTTATCCGTGGTCCAAACCGCTCTCCTGCAGAGCGATCCCCTATCACAATTTGTCGTTTACAAAAAGAATACCAATTTCCTGTGATTCAAATTATCTTTATTCAGAAATCGTCAACTCAAAGCAGTTGAGATGTTTTAAGCTGAAAATTAAACAAATTTTAAATTAACATAAGATTGATTAAAATTACCATCTCTCTATCGATATTCCAGGGATCAAATTAATTTATCTCATTCATTTACCAACCAAAAAACGATCACCATGTGATTTTTTGTGTATTCATCCAGTTGCATTTTAAGGATCAGCGAATCAAACTCTTCCACGCCAGCCCCTTGTTATAATGGTAAATTCGAAGATAGTTTGCATCGTCCTATTCTTTGACAACAATTTAAAGAACTTACTTTGCATATTTGGCTTTATTAAAAATTTGGGGTTAGAAATTACAAAATAAAAACAACATACCTGTAATGCTCTTACCATAATCTTAGACAATAAAAATTGTTCATTAATGATTCGTGCGTATTTCTAAATATTATCTTTGAAAGAACTATACTTCGAAACGCCATCTGATTGGATACAATTTTTGCTAAATAAACATTATAATTTGTGCGTTTTCAACACGGCTTTATATTCTAGACATAACTTACCACCTGTACCTATAGTACGTAAATACAAACATTTATTTTGAATATGAGAGAATTGTGTGCACTAAAAACTTTACTGCTGGCTTCTGGCGTTGCTAAACGCAATAATTAGAAACCCGGAATATGTATTTGAAATATATCAAAGAAATTCTAATAATTCTTACGAATAATATTTGCTGAAATTGATTGAGGGTTTTTACATCATTTATTTGTATGTAAGATGTAAATTTAGTAGAT